>BMAO01025882.1:0-19823 GCA_019973975.1 Trichonephila clavata | reverse complement strand
CGTCTCCCCTGCCAAATATCCAAAAAATGTGAAATTTTATTGCAATAACTTTTGATCTAATTGAAATTTTGAAAAGCGCTACATGTATTCGTGATCAGCGTCGGATTTTACATAAGAAAATTGAGTTTGGTTGGAATAGGAGTTAGAAATTTTTTCCTGTTCATGACGTCTCCCTGCCAAATATCCAAAAAATGTGAAAATTTTTATTGCAATAACTTTTGATCTAATTGAAATTTTGAAAAGCGCTACATGTATTCGTGATCAGCGTCGGATTTTACATAAGAAAATTGAGTTTGGTTGGAATAGGAGTTAGAAATTTCCCTGTTCATGACGTCTCCCCTGCCAAATATCCAAAAAATGTGAAAATTTTTATTGCAATAACTTTTGATCTAATTGAAATTTTGAAAAGCGCTACATGTATTCGTGATCAGCGTCGGATTTACATAAGAAAATTGAGTTTGGTTGGAATAGGAGTTAGAAATTTTTTCCCTGTTCATGACGTCTCCCCTGCCAAATATCCAAAAAATGTAAAATTTTTATTGCAATAACTTTTGATCTAATTGAAATTTTGAAAAGCGCTACATGTATTCGTGATCAGCGTCGGATTTTACATAAGAAAATTGAGTTTGGTTGGAATAGGAGTTAGAAATTTTTTCCCTGTTCATGACGTCTCCCCTGCCAAATATCCAAAAAATGTGAAAATTTTTATTGCAATAACTTTTGATCTAATTGAAATTTTGAAAAGCGCTACATGTATTCGTGATCAGCGTCGGATTTACATAAGAAAATTGAGTTTGTTGGAATAGGAGTTAGAAATTTTTCCCTGTTCATGACGTCTCCCCTGCCAAATATCCAAAAAATGTGAAAATTTTTATTGCAATATACTTTTGATCTAATTGAAATTTTGAAAAGCGCTACATGTATTCGTGATCAGCGTCGGACTTTACATAAGAAAATTGAGTTTGGTTGGAATAGGAGTTAGAAATTTTTTCCCTGTTCATGACGTCTCCCCTGCCAAATATCCAAAAAATGTGAAATTTTTTATTGCAATAACTTTTGATCTAATTGAAATTTTGAAAAGAGCTACATGTATTCGTGATCAGCGTCGGATTTACATAAGAAAATTGAGTTTGGTTGGAATAGGAGTTAGAAATTTTTCCCTGTTCATGACGTCTCCCCTGCCAAATATCCAAAAAATGTGAAAATTTTTATTGCAATAACTTTTGATCTAATTGAAATTTTGAAAAGCGCTACATGTATTCGTGATCAGCGTCGGATTTACATAAGAAAATTGAGTTTGGTTGGAATAGGAGTTAGAAATTTTTCCCTGTTCATGACGTCTCCCCTGCCAAATATCCAAAAAATGTGAAATTTTATTGCAATAACTTTTGATCTAATTGAAATTTTGAAAAGCGCTACATGTATTCGTGATCAGCGTCGGATTTTACATAAGAAAATTGAGTTTGGTTGGAATAGGAGTTAGAAATTTTTTCCCTGTTCATGACGTCTCCCCTGCCAAATATCCAAAAAATGTGAAAATTTTTTATTGCAATAACTTTTGATCTAATTGAAATTTTGAAAAGCGCTACATGTATTCGTGATCAGCGTCGGATTTACATAAGAAAATTGAGTTTGGTTGGAATAGGAGTTAGAAATTTTTCCCTGTTCATGACGTCTCCCCTGCCAAATATCCAAAAAATGTGAAATTTTTATTGCAATAACTTTTGATCTAATTGAAATTTTGAAAAGCGCTACATGTATTCGTGATCAGCGTCGGATTTTACATAAGAAAATTGAGTTTGGTTGGAATAGGAGTTAGAAATTTTTTCCCTGTTCATGACGTCTCCCCTGCCAAATATCCAAAAAATGTGAAAATTTTTATTGCAATAACTTTTGATCTAATTGAAATTTTGAAAAGCGCTACATGTATTCGTGATCAGCGTCGGATTTACATAAGAAAATTGAGTTTGGTTGGAATAGGAGTTAGAAATTTTTTCCCTGTTCATGACGTCTCCCCTGCCAAATATCCAAAAAATGTGAAATTTTTTATTGCAATAACTTTTGATCTAATTGAAATTTTGAAAAGCGCTACATGTATTCGTGATCAGCGTCGGTACAGAAAATTGAGTTTGGTTGGAATAGGAGTTAGAAATTTTTCCCTGTTCATGACGTCTCCCCTGCCAAATATCCAAAAAATGTGAAAATTTTTATTGCAATAACTTTTGATCTAATTGAAATTTTGAAAAGCGCTACATGTATTCGTGATCAGCGTCGGATTTACATAAGAAAATTGAGTTTGGTTGGAATAGGAGTTAGAAATTTTTCCCTGTTCATGACGTCTCCCCTGCCAAATATCCAAAAAATGTGAAAATTTTTATTGCAATAACTTTTGATCTAATTGAAATTTTGAAAAGCGCTACATGTATTCGTGATCAGCGTCGGATTTTACATAAGAAAATTGAGTTTGGTTGGAATAGGAGTTAGAAATTTTTCCCTGTTCATGACGTCTCCCCTGCCAAATATCCAAAAAATGTGAAAATTTTTTATTGCAATAACTTTTGATCTAATTGAAATTTTGAAAAGCGCTACATGTATTCGTGATCAGCGTCGGATTTTACATAAGAAAATTGAGTTTGGTTGGAATAGGAGTTAGAAATTTTTTCCCTGTTCATGACGTCTCCCCTGCCAAATATCCAAAAAATGTGAAAATTTTTATTGCAATAACTTTTGATCTAATTGAAATTTTGAAAAGCGCTACATGTATTCGTGATCAGCGTCGGATTTTACATAAGAAAATTGAGTTTGGTTGGAATAGGAGTTAGAAATTTTTTCCCTGTTCATGACGTCTCCCCTGCCAAATATCCAAAAAATGTGAAATTTTTTATTGCAATAACTTTTGATCTAATTGAAATTTTGAAAAGCGCTACATGTATTCGTGATCAGCGTCGGATTTTACATAAGAAAATTGAGTTTGGTTGGAATAGGAGTTAGAAATTTTTTCCCTGTTCATGACGTCTCCCCTGCCAAATATCCAAAAAATGTGAAAAATTTTTATTGCAATAACTTTTGATCTAATTGAAATTTTGAAAAGCGCTACATGTATTCGTGATCAGCGTCGGATTTTACATAAGAAAATTGAGTTTGGTTGGAATAGGAGTTAGAAATTTTTCCCTGTTCATGACGTCTCCCCTGCCAAATATCCAAAAAATGTGAAAATTTTTTATTGCAATAACTTTTGATCTAATTGAAATTTTGAAAAGCGCTACATGTATTCGTGATCAGCGTCGGATTTTACATAAGAAAATTGAGTTTGGTTGGAATAGGAGTTAGAAATTTTTTCCCTGTTCATGACGTCTCCCCTGCCAAATATCCAAAAAATGTGAAAATTTTTTATTGCAATAACTTTTGATCTAATTGAAATTTTGAAAAGCGCTACATGTATTCGTGATCAGCGTCGGATTTTACATAAGAAAATTGAGTTTGGTTGGAATAGGAGTTAGAAATTTTTCCCTGTTCATGACGTCTCCCCTGCCAAATATCCAAAAAATGTGAAAATTTTTTATTGCAATAACTTTTGATCTAATTGAAATTTTGAAAAGCGCTACATGTATTCGTGATCAGCGTCGGATTTTACATAAGAAAATTGAGTTTGGTTGGAATAGGAGTTAGAAATTTTTTCCCTGTTCATGACGTCTCCCCTGCCAAATATCCAAAAAATGTGAAAATTTTTTATTGCAATAACTTTTGATCTAATTGAAATTTTGAAAAGCGCTACATGTATTCGTGATCAGCGTCGGATTTTACATAAGAAAATTGAGTTTGGTTGGAATAGGAGTTAGAAATTTTTTCCCTGTTCATGACGTCTCCCCTGCCAAATATCCAAAAAATGTGAAATTTTTTATTGCAATAACTTTTGATCTAATTGAAATTTTGAAAAGCGCTACATGTATTCGTGATCAGCGTCGGATTTTACATAAGAAAATTGAGTTTGGTTGGAATAGGAGTTAGAAATTTTTCCCTGTTCATGACGTCTCCCCTGCCAAATATCCAAAAAATGTGAAAATTTTTTATTGCAATAACTTTTGATCTAATTGAAATTTTGAAAAGCGCTACATGTATTCGTGATCAGCGTCGGATTTTACATAAGAAAATTGAGTTTGGTTGGAATAGGAGTTAGAAATTTTTCCCTGTTCATGACGTCTCCCCTGCCAAATATCCAAAAAATGTGAAAATTTTTATTGCAATAACTTTTGATCTAATTGAAATTTTGAAAAGCGCTACATGTATTCGTGATCAGCGTCGGATTTTACATAAGAAAATTGAGTTTGGTTGGAATAGGAGTTAGAAATTTTTTCCCTGTTCATGACGTCTCCCCTGCCAAATATCCAAAAAATGTGAAATTTTTATTGCAATAACTTTTGATCTAATTGAAATTTTGAAAAGCGCTACATGTATTCGTGATCAGCGTCGGATTTTACATAAGAAAATTGAGTTTGGTTGGAATAGGAGTTAGAAATTTTTTCCCTGTTCATGACGTCTCCCCTGCCAAATATCCAAAAAATGTGAAATTTTTTATTGCAATAACTTTTGATCTAATTGAAATTTTGAAAAGCGCTACATGTATTCGTGATCAGCGTCGGATTTTACATAAGAAAATTGAGTTTGGTTGGAATAGGAGTTAGAAATTTTTCCCTGTTCATGACGTCTCCCCTGCCAAATATCCAAAAAATGTGAAAATTTTTTATTGCAATAACTTTTGATCTAATTGAAATTTTGAAAAGCGCTACATGTATTCGTGATCAGCGTCGGATTTTACATAAGAAAATTGAGTTTGGTTGGAATAGGAGTTAGAAATTTTTTCCCTGTTCATGACGTCTCCCCTGCCAAATATCCAAAAAATGTGAAAATTTTTATTGCAATAACTTTTGATCTAATTGAAATTTTGAAAAGCGCTACATGTATTCGTGATCAGCGTCGGATTTTACATAAGAAAATTGAGTTTGGTTGGAATAGGAGTTAGAAATTTTTTCCCTGTTCATGACGTCTCCCCTGCCAAATATCCAAAAAATGTGAAAATTTTTATTGCAATAACTTTTGATCTAATTGAAATTTTGAAAAGCGCTACATGTATTCGTGATCAGCGTCGGATTTTACATAAGAAAATTGAGTTTGGTTGGAATAGGAGTTAGAAATTTTTTCCCTGTTCATGACGTCTCCCCTGCCAAATATCCAAAAAATGTGAAAATTTTTATTGCAATAACTTTTGATCTAATTGAAATTTTGAAAAGCGCTACATGTATTCGTGATCAGCGTCGGATTTTACATAAGAAAATTGAGTTTGGTTGGAATAGGAGTTAGAAATTTTTCCCTGTTCATGACGTCTCCCCTGCCAAATATCCAAAAAATGTGAAATTTTTTATTGCAATAACTTTTGATCTAATTGAAATTTTGAAAAGCGCTACATGTATTCGTGATCAGCGTCGGATTTTACATAAGAAAATTGAGTTTGGTTGGAATAGGAGTTAGAAATTTTTCCCTGTTCATGACGTCTCCCCTGCCAAATATCCAAAAAATGTGAAAATTTTTATTGCAATAACTTTTGATCTAATTGAAATTTTGAAAAGCGCTACATGTATTCGTGATCAGCGTCGGATTTTACATAAGAAAATTGAGTTTGGTTGGAATAGGAGTTAGAAATTTTTCCCTGTTCATGACGTCTCCCCTGCCAAATATCCAAAAAATGTGAAATTTTTATTGCAATAACTTTTGATCTAATTGAAATTTTGAAAAGCGCTACATGTATTCGTGATCAGCGTCGGATTTTACATAAGAAAATTGAGTTTGGTTGGAATAGGAGTTAGAAATTTTTCCCTGTTCATGACGTCTCCCCTGCCAAATATCCAAAAAATGTGAAAATTTTTATTGCAATAACTTTTGATCTAATTGAAATTTTGAAAAGCGCTACATGTATTCGTGATCAGCGTCGGATTTTACATAAGAAAATTGAGTTTGGTTGGAATAGGAGTTAGAAATTTTTCCCTGTTCATGACGTCTCCCCTGCCAAATATCCAAAAAATGTGAAAATTTTTTATTGCAATAACTTTTGATCTAATTGAAATTTTGAAAAGCGCTACATGTATTCGTGATCAGCGTCGGATTTTACATAAGAAAATTGAGTTTGGTTGGAATAGGAGTTAGAAATTTTTTCCCTGTTCATGACGTCTCCCCTGCCAAATATCCAAAAAATGTGAAATTTTTATTGCAATAACTTTTGATCTAATTGAAATTTTGAAAAGCGCTACATGTATTCGTGATCAGCGTCGGATTTTACATAAGAAAATTGAGTTTGGTTGGAATAGGAGTTAGAAATTTTTCCCTGTTCATGACGTCTCCCCTGCCAAATATCCAAAAAATGTGAAAATTTTTATTGCAATAACTTTTGATCTAATTGAAATTTTGAAAAGCGCTACATGTATTCGTGATCAGCGTCGGATTTTACATAAGAAAATTGAGTTTGGTTGGAATAGGAGTTAGAAATTTTTCCCTGTTCATGACGTCTCCCCTGCCAAATATCCAAAAAATGTGAAAATTTTTATTGCAATAACTTTTGATCTAATTGAAATTTTGAAAAGCGCTACATGTATTCGTGATCAGCGTCGGATTTTACATAAGAAAATTGAGTTTGGTTGGAATAGGAGTTAGAAATTTTTTCCCTGTTCATGACGTCTCCCCTGCCAAATATCCAAAAAATGTGAAATTTTTATTGCAATAACTTTTGATCTAATTGAAATTTTGAAAAGCGCTACATGTATTCGTGATCAGCGTCGGATTTTACATAAGAAAATTGAGTTTGGTTGGAATAGGAGTTAGAAATTTTTCCCTGTTCATGACGTCTCCCCTGCCAAATATCCAAAAAATGTGAAAATTTTTATTGCAATAACTTTTGATCTAATTGAAATTTTGAAAAGCGCTACATGTATTCGTGATCAGCGTCGGATTTTACATAAGAAAATTGAGTTTGGTTGGAATAGGAGTTAGAAATTTTTTCCCTGTTCATGACGTCTCCCCTGCCAAATATCCAAAAAATGTGAAAATTTTTATTGCAATAACTTTTGATCTAATTGAAATTTTGAAAAGCGCTACATGTATTCGTGATCAGCGTCGGATTTTACATAAGAAAATTGAGTTTGGTTGGAATAGGAGTTAGAAATTTTTTCCCTGTTCATGACGTCTCCCCTGCCAAATATCCAAAAAATGTGAAAATTTTTTATTGCAATAACTTTTGATCTAATTGAAATTTTGAAAAGCGCTACATGTATTCGTGATCAGCGTCGGATTTTACATAAGAAAATTGAGTTTGGTTGGAATAGGAGTTAGAAATTTTCCCTGTTCATGACGTCTCCCCTGCCAAATATCCAAAAAATGTGAAATTTTTATTGCAATAACTTTTGATCTAATTGAAATTTTGAAAAGCGCTACATGTATTCGTGATCAGCGTCGGATTTTACATAAGAAAATTGAGTTTGGTTGGAATAGGAGTTAGAAATTTTTTCCCTGTTCATGACGTCTCCCCTGCCAAATATCCAAAAAATGTGAAATTTTTATTGCAATAACTTTTGATCTAATTGAAATTTTGAAAAGCGCTACATGTATTCGTGATCAGCGTCGGATTTTACATAAGAAAATTGAGTTTGGTTGGAATAGGAGTTAGAAATTTTTCCCTGTTCATGACGTCTCCCTGCCAAATATCCAAAAAATGTGAAATTTTTTATTGCAATAACTTTTGATCTAATTGAAATTTTGAAAAGCGCTACATGTATTCGTGATCAGCGTCGGATTTTACATAAGAAAATTGAGTTTGGTTGGAATAGGAGTTAGAAATTTTTCCCTGTTCATGACGTCTCCCCTGCCAAATATCCAAAAAATGTGAAATTTTTTATTGCAATAACTTTTGATCTAATTGAAATTTTGAAAAGCGCTACATGTATTCGTGATCAGCGTCGGATTTTACATAAGAAAATTGAGTTTGGTTGGAATAGGAGTTAGAAATTTTTCCCTGTTCATGACGTCTCCCCTGCCAAATATCCAAAAAATGTGAAAATTTTTATTGCAATAACTTTTGATCTAATTGAAATTTTGAAAAGCGCTACATGTATTCGTGATCAGCGTCGGATTTTACATAAGAAAATTGAGTTTGGTTGGAATAGGAGTTAGAAATTTTTCCCTGTTCATGACGTCTCCCCTGCCAAATATCCAAAAAATGTGAAATTTTTTATTGCAATAACTTTTGATCTAATTGAAATTTTGAAAAGCGCTACATGTATTCGTGATCAGCGTCGGATTTTACATAAGAAAATTGAGTTTGGTTGGAATAGGAGTTAGAAATTTTTCCCTGTTCATGACGTCTCCCCTGCCAAATATCCAAAAAATGTGAAATTTTTTATTGCAATAACTTTTGATCTAATTGAAATTTTGAAAAGCGCTACATGTATTCGTGATCAGCGTCGGATTTTACATAAGAAAATTGAGTTTGGTTGGAATAGGAGTTAGAAATTTTTCCCTGTTCATGACGTCTCCCCTGCCAAATATCCAAAAAATGTGAAATTTTTTATTGCAATAACTTTTGATCTAATTGAAATTTTGAAAAGCGCTACATGTATTCGTGATCAGCGTCGGATTTTACATAAGAAAATTGAGTTTGGTTGGAATAGGAGTTAGAAATTTTTCCCTGTTCATGACGTCTCCCCTGCCAAATATCCAAAAAATGTGAAATTTTTATTGCAATAACTTTTGATCTAATTGAAATTTTGAAAAGCGCTACATGTATTCGTGATCAGCGTCGGATTTTACATAAGAAAATTGAGTTTGGTTGGAATAGGAGTTAGAAATTTTTCCCTGTTCATGACGTCTCCCCTGCCAAATATCCAAAAAATGTGAAATTTTTATTGCAATAACTTTTGATCTAATTGAAATTTTGAAAAGCGCTACATGTATTCGTGATCAGCGTCGGATTTTACATAAGAAAATTGAGTTTGGTTGGAATAGGAGTTAGAAATTTTTCCCTGTTCATGACGTCTCCCCTGCCAAATATCCAAAAAATGTGAAATTTTTTATTGCAATAACTTTTGATCTAATTGAAATTTTGAAAAGCGCTACATGTATTCGTGATCAGCGTCGGATTTTACATAAGAAAATTGAGTTTGGTTGGAATAGGAGTTAGAAATTTTTCCCTGTTCATGACGTCTCCCCTGCCAAATATCCAAAAAATGTGAAAATTTTTTATTGCAATAACTTTTGATCTAATTGAAATTTTGAAAAGCGCTACATGTATTCGTGATCAGCGTCGGATTTTACATAAGAAAATTGAGTTTGGTTGGAATAGGAGTTAGAAATTTTTCCCTGTTCATGACGTCTCCCCTGCCAAATATCCAAAAAATGTGAAATTTTTATTGCAATAACTTTTGATCTAATTGAAATTTTGAAAAGCGCTACATGTATTCGTGATCAGCGTCGGATTTTACATAAGAAAATTGAGTTTGGTTGGAATAGGAGTTAGAAATTTTTTCCCTGTTCATGACGTCTCCCCTGCCAAATATCCAAAAAATGTGAAATTTTTATTGCAATAACTTTTGATCTAATTGAAATTTTGAAAAGCGCTACATGTATTCGTGATCAGCGTCGGATTTTACATAAGAAAATTGAGTTTGGTTGGAATAGGAGTTAGAAATTTTTCCCTGTTCATGACGTCTCCCCTGCCAAATATCCAAAAAATGTGAAATTTTTTATTGCAATAACTTTTGATCTAATTGAAATTTTGAAAAGCGCTACATGTATTCGTGATCAGCGTCGGATTTTACATAAGAAAATTGAGTTTGGTTGGAATAGGAGTTAGAAATTTTTCCCTGTTCATGACGTCTCCCCTGCCAAATATCCAAAAAATGTGAAATTTTTATTGCAATAACTTTTGATCTAATTGAAATTTTGAAAAGCGCTACATGTATTCGTGATCAGCGTCGGATTTTACATAAGAAAATTGAGTTTGGTTGGAATAGGAGTTAGAAATTTTTTCCCTGTTCATGACGTCTCCCCTGCCAAATATCCAAAAAATGTGAAATTTTTTATTGCAATAACTTTTGATCTAATTGAAATTTTGAAAAGCGCTACATGTATTCGTGATCAGCGTCGGATTTTACATAAGAAAATTGAGTTTGGTTGGAATAGGAGTTAGAAATTTTTCCCTGTTCATGACGTCTCCCCTGCCAAATATCCAAAAAATGTGAAATTTTTTATTGCAATAACTTTTGATCTAATTGAAATTTTGAAAAGCGCTACATGTATTCGTGATCAGCGTCGGATTTTACATAAGAAAATTGAGTTTGGTTGGAATAGGAGTTAGAAATTTTTTCCCTGTTCATGACGTCTCCCCTGCCAAATATCCAAAAAATGTGAAATTTTTTATTGCAATAACTTTTGATCTAATTGAAATTTTGAAAAGCGCTACATGTATTCGTGATCAGCGTCGGATTTTACATAAGAAAATTGAGTTTGGTTGGAATAGGAGTTAGAAATTTTTCCCTGTTCATGACGTCTCCCCTGCCAAATATCCAAAAAATGTGAAATTTTTTATTGCAATAACTTTTGATCTAATTGAAATTTTGAAAAGCGCTACATGTATTCGTGATCAGCGTCGGATTTTACATAAGAAAATTGAGTTTGGTTGGAATAGGAGTTAGAAATTTTTCCCTGTTCATGACGTCTCCCCTGCCAAATATCCAAAAAATGTGAAATTTTTTATTGCAATAACTTTTGATCTAATTGAAATTTTGAAAAGCGCTACATGTATTCGTGATCAGCGTCGGATTTTACATAAGAAAATTGAGTTTGGTTGGAATAGGAGTTAGAAATTTTTTCCCTGTTCATGACGTCTCCCCTGCCAAATATCCAAAAAATGTGAAATTTTTTATTGCAATAACTTTTGATCTAATTGAAATTTTGAAAAGCGCTACATGTATTCGTGATCAGCGTCGGATTTTACATAAGAAAATTGAGTTTGGTTGGAATAGGAGTTAGAAATTTTTCCCTGTTCATGACGTCTCCCCTGCCAAATATCCAAAAAATGTGAAATTTTTTATTGCAATAACTTTTGATCTAATTGAAATTTTGAAAAGCGCTACATGTATTCGTGATCAGCGTCGGATTTTACATAAGAAAATTGAGTTTGGTTGGAATAGGAGTTAGAAATTTTTCCCTGTTCATGACGTCTCCCCTGCCAAATATCCAAAAAATGTGAAATTTTTTATTGCAATAACTTTTGATCTAATTGAAATTTTGAAAAGCGCTACATGTATTCGTGATCAGCGTCGGATTTTACATAAGAAAATTGAGTTTGGTTGGAATAGGAGTTAGAAATTTTTTCCCTGTTCATGACGTCTCCCCTGCCAAATATCCAAAAAATGTGAAATTTTTATTGCAATAACTTTTGATCTAATTGAAATTTTGAAAAGCGCTACATGTATTCGTGATCAGCGTCGGATTTTACATAAGAAAATTGAGTTTGGTTGGAATAGGAGTTAGAAATTTTTCCCTGTTCATGACGTCTCCCCTGCCAAATATCCAAAAAATGTGAAATTTTTATTGCAATAACTTTTGATCTAATTGAAATTTTGAAAAGCGCTACATGTATTCGTGATCAGCGTCGGATTTTACATAAGAAAATTGAGTTTGGTTGGAATAGGAGTTAGAAATTTTTTCCCTGTTCATGACGTCTCCCCTGCCAAATATCCAAAAAATGTGAAATTTTTTATTGCAATAACTTTTGATCTAATTGAAATTTTGAAAAGCGCTACATGTATTCGTGATCAGCGTCGGATTTTACATAAGAAAATTGAGTTTGGTTGGAATAGGAGTTAGAAATTTTTCCCTGTTCATGACGTCTCCCCTGCCAAATATCCAAAAAATGTGAAAATTTTTTATTGCAATAACTTTTGATCTAATTGAAATTTTGAAAAGCGCTACATGTATTCGTGATCAGCGTCGGATTTTACATAAGAAAATTGAGTTTGGTTGGAATAGGAGTTAGAAATTTTTCCCTGTTCATGACGTCTCCCCTGCCAAATATCCAAAAAATGTGAAATTTTTATTGCAATAACTTTTGATCTAATTGAAATTTTGAAAAGCGCTACATGTATTCGTGATCAGCGTCGGATTTTACATAAGAAAATTGAGTTTGGTTGGAATAGGAGTTAGAAATTTTTCCCTGTTCATGACGTCTCCCTGCCAAATATCCAAAAAATGTGAAATTTTTTATTGCAATAACTTTTGATCTAATTGAAATTTTGAAAAGCGCTACATGTATTCGTGATCAGCGTCGGATTTTACATAAGAAAATTGAGTTTGGTTGGAATAGGAGTTAGAAATTTTTCCCTGTTCATGACGTCTCCCCTGCCAAATATCCAAAAAATGTGAAAATTTTTTATTGCAATAACTTTTGATCTAATTGAAATTTTGAAAAGCGCTACATGTATTCGTGATCAGCGTCGGATTTTACATAAGAAAATTGAGTTTGGTTGGAATAGGAGTTAGAAATTTTTCCCTGTTCATGACGTCTCCCCTGCCAAATATCCAAAAAATGTGAAATTTTTTATTGCAATAACTTTTGATCTAATTGAAATTTTGAAAAGCGCTACATGTATTCGTGATCAGCGTCGGATTTTACATAAGAAAATTGAGTTTGGTTGGAATAGGAGTTAGAAATTTTTCCCTGTTCATGACGTCTCCCCTGCCAAATATCCAAAAAATGTGAAATTTTTATTGCAATAACTTTTGATCTAATTGAAATTTTGAAAAGCGCTACATGTATTCGTGATCAGCGTCGGATTTTACATAAGAAAATTGAGTTTGGTTGGAATAGGAGTTAGAAATTTTTTCCCTGTTCATGACGTCTCCCCTGCCAAATATCCAAAAAATGTGAAATTTTTTATTGCAATAACTTTTGATCTAATTGAAATTTTGAAAA
Organism: Trichonephila clavata; assembly: GCA_019973975.1. Lineage (NCBI taxonomy): Eukaryota > Metazoa > Arthropoda > Arachnida > Araneae > Nephilidae > Trichonephila > Trichonephila clavata. Next base: position 6,808 of record BMAO01025882.1, on the reverse strand, counting down.
GCGCTACATGTATTCGTGATCAGCGTCGGATTTTACATAAGAAAATTGAGTTTGGTTGGAATAGGAGTTAGAAATTTTTCCCTGTTCATGACGTCTCCCCTGCCAAATATCCAAAAAATGTGAAATTTTTATTGCAATAACTTTTGATCTAATTGAAATTTTGAAAAGCGCTACATGTATTCGTGATCAGCGTCGGATTTTACATAAGAAAATTGAGTTTGGTTGGAATAGGAGTTAGAAATTTTTCCCTGTTCATGACGTCTCCCCTGCCAAATATCCAAAAAATGTGAAATTTTTTATTGCAATAACTTTTGATCTAATTGAAATTTTGAAAAGCGCTACATGTATTCGTGATCAGCGTCGGATTTTACATAAGAAAATTGAGTTTGGTTGGAATAGGAGTTAGAAATTTTTCCCTGTTCATGACGTCTCCCCTGCCAAATATCCAAAAAATGTGAAATTTTTTATTGCAATAACTTTTGATCTAATTGAAATTTTGAAAAGCGCTACATGTATTCGTGATCAGCGTCGGATTTTACATAAGAAAATTGAGTTTGGTTGGAATAGGAGTTAGAAATTTTTCCCTGTTCATGACGTCTCCCCTGCCAAATATCCAAAAAATGTGAAATTTTTTATTGCAATAACTTTTGATCTAATTGAAATTTTGAAAAGCGCTACATGTATTCGTGATCAGCGTCGGATTTTACATAAGAAAATTGAGTTTGGTTGGAATAGGAGTTAGAAATTTTTTCCCTGTTCATGACGTCTCCCCTGCCAAATATCCAAAAAATGTGAAATTTTTTATTGCAATAACTTTTGATCTAATTGAAATTTTGAAAAGCGCTACATGTATTCGTGATCAGCGTCGGATTTTACATAAGAAAATTGAGTTTGGTTGGAATAGGAGTTAGAAATTTTTCCCTGTTCATGACGTCTCCCCTGCCAAATATCCAAAAAATGTGAAATTTTTTATTGCAATAACTTTTGATCTAATTGAAATTTTGAAAAGCGCTACATGTATTCGTGATCAGCGTCGGATTTTACATAAGAAAATTGAGTTTGGTTGGAATAGGAGTTAGAAATTTTTCCCTGTTCATGACGTCTCCCCTGCCAAATATCCAAAAAATGTGAAATTTTTTATTGCAATAACTTTTGATCTAATTGAAATTTTGAAAAGCGCTACATGTATTCGTGATCAGCGTCGGATTTTACATAAGAAAATTGAGTTTGGTTGGAATAGGAGTTAGAAATTTTTTCCCTGTTCATGACGTCTCCCCTGCCAAATATCCAAAAAATGTGAAATTTTTTATTGCAATAACTTTTGATCTAATTGAAATTTTGAAAAGCGCTACATGTATTCGTGATCAGCGTCGGATTTTACATAAGAAAATTGAGTTTGGTTGGAATAGGAGTTAGAAATTTTTCCCTGTTCATGACGTCTCCCCTGCCAAATATCCAAAAAATGTGAAATTTTTTATTGCAATAACTTTTGATCTAATTGAAATTTTGAAAAGCGCTACATGTATTCGTGATCAGCGTCGGATTTTACATAAGAAAATTGAGTTTGGTTGGAATAGGAGTTAGAAATTTTTCCCTGTTCATGACGTCTCCCCTGCCAAATATCCAAAAAATGTGAAATTTTTTATTGCAATAACTTTTGATCTAATTGAAATTTTGAAAAGCGCTACATGTATTCGTGATCAGCGTCGGATTTTACATAAGAAAATTGAGTTTGGTTGGAATAGGAGTTAGAAATTTTTCCCTGTTCATGACGTCTCCCCTGCCAAATATCCAAAAAATGTGAAATTTTTTATTGCAATAACTTTTGATCTAATTGAAATTTTGAAAAGCGCTACATGTATTCGTGATCAGCGTCGGATTTTACATAAGAAAATTGAGTTTGGTTGGAATAGGAGTTAGAAATTTTTCCCTGTTCATGACGTCTCCCCTGCCAAATATCCAAAAAATGTGAAATTTTTTATTGCAATAACTTTTGATCTAATTGAAATTTTGAAAAGCGCTACATGTATTCGTGATCAGCGTCGGATTTTACATAAGAAAATTGAGTTTGGTTGGAATAGGAGTTAGAAATTTTTCCCTGTTCATGACGTCTCCCCTGCCAAATATCCAAAAAATGTGAAATTTTTTATTGCAATAACTTTTGATCTAATTGAAATTTTGAAAAGCGCTACATGTATTCGTGATCAGCGTCGGATTTTACATAAGAAAATTGAGTTTGGTTGGAATAGGAGTTAGAAATTTTTTCCCTGTTCATGACGTCTCCCCTGCCAAATATCCAAAAAATGTGAAATTTTTTATTGCAATAACTTTTGATCTAATTGAAATTTTGAAAAGCGCTACATGTATTCGTGATCAGCGTCGGATTTTACATAAGAAAATTGAGTTTGGTTGGAATAGGAGTTAGAAATTTTTTCCCTGTTCATGACGTCTCCCCTGCCAAATATCCAAAAAATGTGAAATTTTTTATTGCAATAACTTTTGATCTAATTGAAATTTTGAAAAGCGCTACATGTATTCGTGATCAGCGTCGGATTTTACATAAGAAAATTGAGTTTGGTTGGAATAGGAGTTAGAAATTTTTCCCTGTTCATGACGTCTCCCCTGCCAAATATCCAAAAAATGTGAAATTTTTTATTGCAATAACTTTTGATCTAATTGAAATTTTGAAAAGCGCTACATGTATTCGTGATCAGCGTCGGATTTTACATAAGAAAATTGAGTTTGGTTGGAATAGGAGTTAGAAATTTTTCCCTGTTCATGACGTCTCCCCTGCCAAATATCCAAAAAATGTGAAATTTTTATTGCAATAACTTTTGATCTAATTGAAATTTTGAAAAGCGCTACATGTATTCGTGATCAGCGTCGGATTTTACATAAGAAAATTGAGTTTGGTTGGAATAGGAGTTAGAAATTTTTCCCTGTTCATGACGTCTCCCTGCCAAATATCCAAAAAATGTGAAATTTTTTATTGCAATAACTTTTGATCTAATTGAAATTTTGAAAAGCGCTACATGTATTCGTGATCAGCGTCGGATTTTACATAAGAAAATTGAGTTTGGTTGGAATAGGAGTTAGAAATTTTTCCCTGTTCATGACGTCTCCCCTGCCAAATATCCAAAAAATGTGAAATTTTTATTGCAATAACTTTTGATCTAATTGAAATTTTGAAAAGCGCTACATGTATTCGTGATCAGCGTCGGATTTTACATAAGAAAATTGAGTTTGGTTGGAATAGGAGTTAGAAATTTTTCCCTGTTCATGACGTCTCCCCTGCCAAATATCCAAAAAATGTGAAATTTTTTATTGCAATAACTTTTGATCTAATTGAAATTTTGAAAAGCGCTACATGTATTCGTGATCAGCGTCGGATTTTACATAAGAAAATTGAGTTTGGTTGGAATAGGAGTTAGAAATTTTTCCCTGTTCATGACGTCTCCCCTGCCAAATATCCAAAAAATGTGAAATTTTTTATTGCAATAACTTTTGATCTAATTGAAATTTTGAAAAGCGCTACATGTATTCGTGATCAGCGTCGGATTTTACATAAGAAAATTGAGTTTGGTTGGAATAGGAGTTAGAAATTTTTCCCTGTTCATGACGTCTCCCCTGCCAAATATCCAAAAAATGTGAAATTTTTTTATTGCAATAACTTTTGATCTAATTGAAATTTTGAAAAGCGCTACATGTATTCGTGATCGGATTTTACATAAGAAAATTGAGTTTGGTTGGAATAGGAGTTAGAAATTTTTCCCTGTTCATGACGTCTCCCCTGCCAAATATCCAAAAAATGTGAAATTTTTTATTGCAATAACTTTTGATCTAATTGAAATTTTGAAAAGCGCTACATGTATTCGTGATCAGCGTCGGATTTTACATAAGAAAATTGAGTTTGGTTGGAATAGGAGTTAGAAATTTTTCCCTGTTCATGACGTCTCCCCTGCCAAATATCCAAAAAATGTGAAATTTTTTATTGCAATAACTTTTGATCTAATTGAAATTTTGAAAAGCGCTACATGTATTCGTGATCAGCGTCGGATTTTACATAAGAAAATTGAGTTTGGTTGGAATAGGAGTTAGAAATTTTTTCCCTGTTCATGACGTCTCCCCTGCCAAATATCCAAAAAATGTGAAATTTTTATTGCAATAACTTTTGATCTAATTGAAATTTTGAAAAGCGCTACATGTATTCGTGATCAGCGTCGGATTTTACATAAGAAAATTGAGTTTGGTTGGAATAGGAGTTAGAAATTTTTCCCTGTTCATGACGTCTCCCCTGCCAAATATCCAAAAAATGTGAAATTTTTATTGCAATAACTTTTGATCTAATTGAAATTTTGAAAAGCGCTACATGTATTCGTGATCAGCGTCGGATTTTACATAAGAAAATTGAGTTTGGTTGGAATAGGAGTTAGAAATTTTTCCCTGTTCATGACGTCTCCCCTGCCAAATATCCAAAAAATGTGAAATTTTTTATTGCAATAACTTTTGATCTAATTGAAATTTTGAAAAGCGCTACATGTATTCGTGATCAGCGTCGGATTTTACATAAGAAAATTAAGTTTGGTTGGAATAGGAGTTAGAAATTTTTCCCTGTTCATGACGTCTCCCCTGCCAAATATCCAAAAAATGTGAAATTTTTTATTGCAATAACTTTTGATCTAATTGAAATTTTGAAAAGCGCTACATGTATTCGTGATCAGCGTCGGATTTTACATAAGAAAATTGAGTTTGGTTGGAATAGGAGTTAGAAATTTTTCCCTGTTCATGACGTCTCCCCTGCCAAATATCCAAAAAATGTGAAATTTTTTATTGCAATAACTTTTGATCTAATTGAAATTTTGAAAAGCGCTACATGTATTCGTGATCAGCGTCGGATTTTACATAAGAAAATTGAGTTTGGTTGGAATAGGAGTTAGAAATTTTTCCCTGTTCATGACGTCTCCCCTGCCAAATATCCAAAAAATGTGAAATTTTTTATTGCAATAACTTTTGATCTAATTGAAATTTTGAAAAGCGCTACATGTATTCGTGATCAGCGTCGGATTTTACATAAGAAAATTGAGTTTGGTTGGAATAGGAGTTAGAAATTTTTCCCTGTTCATGACGTCTCCCCTGCCAAATATCCAAAAAATGTGAAATTTTTTATTGCAATAACTTTTGATCTAATTGAAATTTTGAAAAGCGCTACATGTATTCGTGATCAGCGTCGGATTTACATAAGAAAATTGAGTTTGGTTGGAATAGGAGTTAGAAATTTTTCCCTGTTCATGACGTCTCCCCTGCCAAATATCCAAAAAATGTGAAATTTTTTATTGCAATAACTTTTGATCTAATTGAAATTTTGAAAAGCGCTACATGTATTCGTGATCAGCGTCGGATTTTACATAAGAAAATTGAGTTTGGTTGGAATAGGAGTTAGAAATTTTTCCCTGTTCATGACGTCTCCCCTGCCAAATATCCAAAAAATGTGAAATTTTTATTGCAATAACTTTTGATCTAATTGAAATTTTGAAAAGCGCTACATGTATTCGTGATCAGCGTCGGATTTTACATAAGAAAATTGAGTTTGGTTGGAATAGGAGTTAGAAATTTTTCCCTGTTCATGACGTCTCCCTGCCAAATATCCAAAAAATGTGAAATTTTTTATTGCAATAACTTTTGATCTAATTGAAATTTTGAAAAGCGCTACATGTATTCGTGATCAGCGTCGGATTTTACATAAGAAAATTGAGTTTGGTTGGAATAGGAGTTAGAAATTTTTCCCTGTTCATGACGTCTCCCCTGCCAAATATCCAAAAAATGTGAAATTTTTATTGCAATAACTTTTGATCTAATTGAAATTTTGAAAAGCGCTACATGTATTCGTGATTTTACATAAGAAAATTGAGTTTGGTTGGAATAGGAGTTAGAAATTTTTCCCTGTTCATGACGTCTCCCTGCCAAATATCCAAAAAATGTGAAATTTTTTATTGCAATAACTTTTGATCTAATTGAAATTTTGAAAAGCGCTACATGTATTCGTGATCAGCGTCGGATTTTACATAAGAAAATTGAGTTTGGTTGGAATAGGAGTTAGAAATTTTTCCCTGTTCATGACGTCTCCCCTGCCAAATATCCAAAAAATGTGAAATTTTTATTGCAATAACTTTTGATCTAATTGAAATTTTGAAAAGCGCTACATGTATTCGTGATCAGCGTCGGATTTTACATAAGAAAATTGAGTTTGGTTGGAATAGGAGTTAGAAATTTTTCCCTGTTCATGACGTCTCCCCTGCCAAATATCCAAAAAATGTGAAATTTTTTTATTGCAATAACTTTTGATCTAATTGAAATTTTGAAAAGCGCTACATGTATTCGTGATCAGCGTCGGATTTTATAAGAAATTGGTTTGGTTGGAATAGGAGTTAGAAATTTTTCCCTGTTCATGACGTCTCCCCTGCCAAATATCCAAAAAATGTGAAATTTTTTATTGCAATAACTTTTGATCTAATTGAAATTTTGAAAAGCGCTACATGTATTCGTGATCAGCGTCGGATTTTACATAAGAAAATTGAGTTTGGTTGGAATAGGAGTTAGAAATTTTTTCCCTGTTCATGACGTCTCCCCTGCCAAATATCCAAAAAATGTGAAATTTTTATTGCAATAACTTTTGATCTATTGAAATTTTGAAAAGCGTCTACATGTATTCGTGATCAGCGTCGGATTTTACATAAGAATTGAGTTTGGTTGGAATAGAGTTAAATTTTTCCTGTTCATGACGTCTCCCCTGCCAAATATCCAAAAATGT
>BMAO01025881.1:0-68674 GCA_019973975.1 Trichonephila clavata | reverse complement strand
AGATGATTCACAAAACATACATAGTTGTGTATCAATTATTTCAAATTTTTGGACTCATAAAAACCTTTCAAAGTTTTTGTTCAAATTTTATTTATAATTGGCTATATTACTAATAAATAGATCATTTACGCTTTAAATTGAGTGGTTTTTCGAATTGCATCCATTAAGATTCAAATTGCCCCCTTGTAGGACGTAGGCATCACTTTAAGAAACACTGGGCTGGAGCAGTGGTCTTCAAACAATGTTCCACGGAGTCCTAGAGTTTTACGAGGCATGCCCAGGTGTTCCACGGGTCACAATAAAAAATCAAAAGAAAATTATTTATATATATGCAATAGGGATTCATACGTTCTCTATAAAGTTTGCATAAACAAAAATATATAAAGCCCAATCCAGCCAGTAAAATTGTAAAATACCAACCTGATTGTAAATGTTCTGTTGTTTGCTATCCTGGGTTCCCTGAATTAATTTTGTACTGGTCAGTACAATATTTTGGTAATTTAAATAGTTTTCTAATGGGGAATGTTCTTTTTTCATAGTTGGGGGAAGGAACATCTACAATAAAGGAAAGGGAACAACTTATAAAGATTCCAACAGATTTAACGATAAAATCTAAATTTAAGCAAAAACAGCTTATAAATTTTAGGTTGAAAATTCATGCAGATACACTGGATTTCTCCCACAGCTATAAATGTTTTAATACCATTAAAAACGACGTATTTAAGTGAAAATATTTATCAAAGCATGTGACAACAAAAGCAAAATATAAAAGTAAATTAAACACAGTATATATGAAATGTGACAGCAAATAATTTCAATAGACCTGGACTTCGACAAAAACTTTTTGTGTCAAAAAATGCAAGCACATACACTTGGATCCCAAGTTAATATATTATTAATAAGTAAATTATATATTAAAATATATCGCTGAAATTTTTTAATAACAAATCCTAGACTTCAAATGTCTTTACATAAAGAACCTATAACACATGCTAATCTGAATGTTATTTTAAGGCATATCTTTTAAACGCGTTCAGTGGGGTTCCCCGAAAACACCTTATAGCTCTAAGGGTTCCATGAATCGAAAAAGTTCCATGAATCGAAGACCACTGGGCTAGAGGAACATTACGAATTCTTCATTATGCTCTTCCAATCAATTCCGGACAATTCAGGTTGTATGGAACGGTGAAAGAACCTATTCATCTGATAGTCAGCGTATAAAGATTTACGTGATCGGCAATAGTTGATACTGTAGAGAGTGACAAAGGCCAGATTAAGTTAGGTATACATTAATTAAGTTATTAACAAGGGAGGTCTAAAAGTTAATAAAAAGTAATTAAATCATTGTCAGAAATAACTCGCTGGATTTCACAAGGCGTCCATTTCGTCCCTTCGTCTTCTGTCTCGGCTGCCTCACTCTTGTCTCCTTTCCTGTTGTTTCCCACTCTATGCCTCTATTGGTCTATGGTTCCCGCGTTATGTTCGAACTGCCTTATCAGCTAAGTTGCGCGCTCTTGGCATTACGTCAGCTGGGAATCTAAGGAGGATGTGCGACGAAGGGCAACTCCATTCCTACAATACAGAGCCCAATCCATTTTATCTACCTTCCATAGATACAAGAGAACAAGGACTATAACATGAAAACATTCTTCACAGAATAGCATTCCTTCCCTCCCATATTTTATTCTTCAGCAAATGTTAATTGATCTTGGATGCTTTTTTTGACACGGAGACATTCATTGACAGAGAGGAAAACAGGATTTATTGGTGAAGGTAACCCTTTGCCAATCAGTAGTCAAGTTATGCTATTGCGCTCAAATTGAAGCTTATAACTTTCTAAGCATAAGTACAGTGACCATCGTTCTGTTTCGGAGTTCCATACGTAATGGGCTTTGTTACCTCCTAGACACCGTCTGTGTGTTCCCTAGTTCCTTTGATTTGTTAGTTGTTCAGATGTAGCATTTTATTCAATTCTCACATATTGTCGCAGCCGGTTTTCGCCTCTCACATCAATGACGCATAGTGCAGTCCAGTTTCCAAACCGTTTATTTTCATTGGTGACCTTACTGCAGTCATGGTACACTTACAGCAACATGCGAATAGTTTACTAACTGTGTAGTATTCGAAAAACTACCACCCTTAGTCCGCACACAAAGCCAATCCTCCATATACACATAAAGGAGAAAAGCGATTCATTCACTCATTCATCATGAGATCTCCGGAACTTTTAGACCTACAGACTCGAAATTTGGCAGACATGCTTCTTTCGTTGAGTAGAAATCTGCTACGAAAGGGGTTTTGCGAAAACTGATCCCATAAAGGTTTGCATGGGCGTTACAGATACAAATTTTCATTTCAAAACTATTACTATCACACATTTGAAGTTCGGCAAACGTTTCTTTTATTGTGTAAAATTCACTAAGAACAATTTCTGGCAAAATCTGCACCTGTGAGGAGCGGGGCTCTTGCGGATGTTATAGACAAAAAAATTTCCTCCTTTTGATTTATTAAACGAAAATATTTTAACAAAACTGTTTACATTCACAAAATTTTAATTTAGCAAAAATGTTGTTGTCTTTTGAGTAGAGATTCGTAAAAAAAAAGAACGAGTTTTACTGAAATTGTCTTCTAAGGGTAGGGGGTTAAGGAGGCTTTAGAAATGAGAAAAATTCTCTTTTTTTGTAATATTTGACTTGCAGACTTGAAATTTGGTAGACATGCTTACTTTCTGAGTAGATGCCTACAAAAAACGGGTTCTGTGAAAATCGACTCCCAAGCAGAGTTGCGGGCGATCGAGGGTGGTGTAGATACAAAAAAATTCCAATTTTTGATTTATTAGACTTGAAATTTGGTAAACACCTTTCTTCTGTTGAGTAGAGATCCGTCAAGAACGTGTTTTGTAGAAATTTACTCTCCAAGGAGTGTTAGTAAAAGTAAGGTTTCAGGAATTCAACTCTGAGTGAGTTGCTGCAGGGCCATCAATGATAAATATACTTTTGTAGTAAAAAGCAAAAGTCCTGGTTTTTTTTAATTAAGAGATGGGGGTTTTAAGAGTGTTTTTCAGTACAATCACAAACTTAGCGCTAGGGCTTTGTCAACAAAAAAAAATGAATAGTCTAGATACCTCATGAAATACTCAGTGAAGTGAGCAGATATCAGCTAATTATCAATGTGATTAAAATGTTTAACAAGTAATATAAAAAAACTTTTTTAAGTCAATTCTTACTTAGGCCAAGAAAAGAAAACAAATTTTTTTATTTTAGTTACTTTTTATTAAATAATTACAATTAATAAAAATATGTATATACATACGACAGAGTCACAATGTATACAATTTTCCTTTCTATAGATTTCTATTTTTGTTTGTTACTCTTTATTCATTTATATAAATCACATTCTCAAAAATTAGGCCACCCCAGGGAGGATTCCAATTCACGTCCTTTGGATTAGAAGTCCAACGCGCTATCTGTTGCGCTACAGGGATACAACGAACTATTTTTCTTTTTATAGATGGTGTTAGACTATTATTTTTGTTTGTTACTATTTATTCACAAAATGAGTTTAACTAATGAATTAATGTTTGAAAAAACTGTATTAAAATCAAGGGCCATCCACTACAAGTTTAAAAAATGTATTTGAACTTGAATGGATGAAGAAATTATATTATAAAACGATTGAAAATGAACAAGATATATATATATATAGAGAGAGAGAGAGATTGTGAACTTGTTCTTAATTACACACTACGCAATAAATTTCTAGTTTCTAATAAATCAGAAAAAATAAAAAATTATAAACATTTTACTAAATACTGTTTAATTCAAAACTACCCAATTAATTTTATTAATAGATATTTAAATAAAGAAATTCTAAATAGTAAGGATTAAATTTCCATAGTTTTAAAAGGTTTATATTATAGATTTATTATTCTTCCTAGGTAGTTTTAAATACCCCCAGTTTCTAGTTTTAGATAAAATTACTTTTTTATAACTTTTAAATCATATTAAGAGTCTCTAAAATAATGGTAGTATGTTTACAATTCTTATTTTATTATTTCTATTCTTTTCATACTTTTGCTAAGTGCTATTTTTCAGCCTTTGCTTTGTTTTGAAATTGTATTTGGGTCCAGAATCTGGGAATAACTTTTTTATTGTACTCAGATTTAGCGCGGGCTCTGCATTTCAGTATGCAATTTTTAGGTAAGTTACCTTTTCCTTATAATGGATTTAGATTTCCTATCCATTATTTCCAATTGGTATTTGCTCGGTATTATTAACAAAAAAGGGGGAAGGTTGGCTGGCCAAAAAACATGTTCAACCCCACTTTTATACAGAAAAAAAAATTTTAAGGAAAATTTTATGTATACAAGCTGTCCTAAGTCAGCAATGTTGATAATACTGAAGCATCCATTCTTTTATATTTTACTCTGTTATTTCAATTTTTTATATCTCCTTCTAAATTCTGTTGTCTTGTTATCTAGCAATTGCTATTCTTTTAAGTATTAATCATGTTAATTCATCTCTCTCTTGTAGAGAAATTTTGATTATATATATATATATATATATAGGAATCGAAAATAGATATTTAATTATTCAAAAGATATTTGGTTCCAATGAAAAACTGACTCCTGAAACTGTTCATAAACCATTTAATTTTTGGGATTATCTTCTATATAAAAGGAACATCCTGTGAAAAAGTTTTAATTTCACTTTTTCTATTTTTAAATGCAAACACAATATATGTAATAATAAAAACAGAACACCTCTTGCATTTTTATAAAGAACACATTGCTCTTTTACTTCCTTTTTCTTAAGCACTGTCAAAAAAGTTTTCCTATATTTCCCCTATAATTTACTTTAACAAACCTACAGTTTGCACTTTTAAATAAGATAAGCTTCACAAACATTTCTACAAGCGAAAAGATTAAATGAAAAGAAAGAAAAGAAGGAAGAAGCTTCTCACTCCTTTTTTTGTACTTTATTTCCGTTTGAGGTAATGAGTTTCTTCTCTCTCTTTTTTTTCGCTGTCTCCTGTTTTCTCCTTTTTTTCCTCTGTAGTTTCGATGCTCCATCTCTAAATTTCTCCAACGTGTCTGAAATGGCGTCACCGAATTCGGATTTGTGTTTGAAATCGAATTCTTTCGGATCAAATTTCTTCTTTGCTACTCTAGCGAGGGGGAAAGATTTCGCCGCTCTCGGTCGTCGAGTTTGTTTCAAAAGTGTCCCTGCAGTCTACTTCAAATATGTTGTTCACCGAAAAGGAAAAAATTAACTCAATTCACGTGGCATCATATTATAAGTTGTCTTTTTATTTTAATAAAAAAAGTGTTAGCTTCATATTGAAAGTGATCACTATTCATTTTATTTTAATTACCCAATTTGCTAAGAGTGTAAAAGTAAAAAAAAAATTATTTGAATCGGCAATACCATTAACCTTTAACGCCCTATGTTTCAAAGTTAATACCGGCCTTTTAAATCGAATACTACACTTGCGGTTGGTTGGTTTTTGATATTGGATGGTATATGTATGTTACCTTTGTATAATGTTTTCTCTCTCTTTGGAACAAAAAAAAAAGCAAACACCAACTGTCCAAAAAAAATCGTTCAAATAATACAACATTTTGCTTTCCCGACGTATTGAGCGATTGTCATATTTTTAGAAAAAGTTCAGGGGAATAAATGTTTGACTCTCATTTTATCTTTCTGAAAAATAAAAACACTTTTGAGGTAGGTGAGTACCTTATTTTTACTGTAATATATTTATTTTTGGCGACGTACTTATTGCTTTAATGTCTACAGTATCAAAATTTTGTGATACCTGCTTTTTTTTTCAAATAAATATATAAACATGTATTGTGGGGTTTTTTTTCAATCATTTTTCCCTTTACCTAGTTATTGCGATAAATACATCGATTTTTTAAAAAATTCAGTTTGAAAAATCAGGCTTCTAAGGGTTAAATCAGGGGTCGCCGACCTATGGCACGCGGAACAATTCTTAGTGGCGCTCTGCACCACTCTACAAATTTGTGAATTTTTGAGTGGATGGAAATTGATACATTTCTATTGGACCTTATTTGACAAACATCTGCAAAATTATGGATATTTACGAAATAATAACTCTAAAGATAAATTTATAGCTTTTTTTGTAAATTATCGAATATTATTGCTGAAAATATAGAATTGTTTGAGGAGAAAGAATTCCACTATTGGTTCTACATATCTAAGTAAAAAATTTTTCCTCATATGAAACGTATTTCATTTCCGCAAAAAATAAATTGTTTGACAACTGAGTACTCAAAATAGTGTCAAATTGGAAGTCACAAATTATATCCCTGATTTTCGATATAAAAGTAGAGCGGTGCAAGCACTAAGTTCACATTAAAATTTTTATTTATGTACTTTTTTAACTAAAATGAAGGGAAGTACTTATATTTTATGTTGTCTATTTCTTATTTTAATAAATATGTTTAAAAATACATAATACATGTACAATTTTAATTTTTTTAATTTTTGTAGAAGAAATAGTTATATTTTATGCTGTTTATTTTTAGGTCGAGAAATATCTTTAAATGTTGCAAAATTAATGTACGATAAAACTGTAAATCTATATTATTGACCTCTATTCTTTCTAACTCGGCATTCAATAGCGCGGGAATCGAATTATTTCAAAAGTATCCTACTGTATGACGCGTGGAATTCTACTGGTGGATTGGTTCGGCACACCACAGTTAAAAGGTTGCCGACCCTTGGGTTAAATGATATGTATTGATTTGGAATTTTATATAGATTTTCCCAATGAATATTTCATCTCTCTTGTAAGAAAAATGTTTCTAGTTCGTTTTCAACGAAATAATTGAAACTCAAATTCATTTTGAACATTGAATTTAAATTGTTATCGCGTAATACTTTTCTGTTTTAAACGACGAAAAGGTTAAAATTACATAACAATTTTTGAACTTCCAAATCTTTAAATTATCAATTTAGATATAGGTCATTTTCAGAATTAATTTGGAATCACCACTAAGCTTATTAATTTAACCCAAGCTACACTTAGTAATGTGAGATATAGGATCAAAATCCAAAATTATCTTTCTTATCTTTTCATAAGAGATAGAGGTCTACATCAAGCAGATTCTCTGGCATGCTTGCAATTCAACACAGCGTTATAAAAGTGCATAAGAGACAGCAGATGAAACCGAAGAGGCATCTTGTGAAACAGGTCGCTGCAATTATTGGCCTACGCAGATGATAGGTATAGTATTGGAAGGTCAGAAAGGGCTTCCGAAGAGGCATTTTCGGCACTTGAATCTTCTGCCACAAATATAGGCCTCATTGTAAATGAGGATAAAACGAAATTCATGAAAATATCATCCTCCATGCTAATTATTTGAACCCTTTGAGTATTAATGATTACCCCTTCGAAAAAGTTGATGAATTTAAATACCTTGGCACAATAACTAATGATAAAAATAAATTAGGTGCAGAAGTTGATAATAGAATCGAAATGGTTGATAAATGCTTATACGGGCTAAGAAGGCAGTTAAGATCTAATTTAATCTGCCGTAAAACTAAATTAAGAACTTACAAAACACTAAAATTACATGACTTATTTTATGCAAGTGGAACGGGGACCTTAAACACAAAAACATAACGCGCTCACTGGACATATTTGATAGGAAAATTCTCAGAGCTCTCTTTGGGTAAGTACAGGAAGGTGGATGGTGATGAACCAGATATAGACTTTGAACTGAGAAGACTTTATCGGCAACCACAAATAACACATTCGTAGTAACAGATTAAGATCCCTTGACCATAATTGGAGAAGCTCAGAAAATAGTCCCATTAAGAGCTCGACATTTAAAAAGACCCCAGGAAACCCGAGCTAAAGAAAGACCACCAACAAAATGGTTGTATGATACTAAGAAAGGTTTAAACACTTTGAAAATTAAAAATTGGATTGAAGTCGTTACAAAAAGAGGACGTTGGAAGGAGCACGTGGTTGAAGTAGCCAAGGCCTTTAAGAAGCTGTTGTGTTTTTGAAGAAGATGTATCTTTTTGAACTAAAGTATTTTTTAATGATTTTGAGAAGATTTTTTCAATCTAGGAGTAAATAATGCTTAGTTCTTAAAAAGTATTTTTTTTTATTTTGCACTTTTCAGATAATTTAAATAAAAAAAATGTGGTCAAAATTTTTTTTTGTTAATTTTTTAAAATCCTCTTAAGTTTCTTCTTTGTTTAAAAAAATTTCGTTTGTGTTGATGGTTTCAGAAATGCTTTTTTCTTGCCTTAAAGATGACTGTGGTATGATACTAGTCCATTTTAATTTAAATTACATTTTCACCCTATTCTTGAATGAGATTTATTGTTATTTTAAAAAACTTTCACTTCATACTTTGACAAATCAAATGAGTTAATTATTATTAATAATGAAAAGAAGAAAGAATGGAAGAACAAAAAAATATTTCTTCTGCTGATAGTTAATAATTATTGAGGCAGCATTCAAAGTTAAGTTTTTTTTGCATCAATTTCTCTTTTTTACATATTAATAAAGCACTTAAAATGCTGTCTTCATTTTCTTAAATATTTCGATCAGTTTTAACAAAACCATTTAAATAAAGTTCTACAAATGCACAAAATGTTTTGATGTCTTAGTAACAGTTTAGACATTTATGAAATTAAGTTCTTATTGTAATTTGTTCCTTGTTTTTGTAATCAACCAATTGGTAAATTAAATGATACAGTTGAATTTTTTAGAACACATTAACAAATTAACAACTATTGATTCATACAATGGGCTAAATTCGTGACGGTCATAAGATAAATGACATCACGTGTTCTCCCTTAAATTCAAAACTGACATTATGCTTGTATTTATTGTTTCACTTTTGTAAAATTTAGGTAAAATTTCAAATTTCATACCTAATTGGGCAAAGATGTTCAAGTATATATTAAGATTCTTCAAAAAAAATTTTTTTTAATTAAAGTAGTTCTTATATTACATGTATATTTTTATATCAAGTATATTTTGTTCAACTTTGTGCTTAGTATGTACTGAATAAAATAAAGTTTCCGTTCAAATAGCAAAAGGTGGCAACAGTGAAGCGATTGAACTTATTTGCTGGAAACACGTGATTGCATTCATCATGTAACTATGACGTCTCATAAGTTTGACTGGAAATACAAATGTCGATGCCGTAGTTGCAAGCTATGGTGCAAAGAAGCAGAGAAAAAAGAACAAAAACAGAAATGCAGAAATGGGACGGAAAACATTTTATTTAAAGTTTGTACCACTGCCGGTTTAAGCTCATTTCGGGCCCTGGGCGCAGAAGATCTACAGGCCCCCTTGGTCCAGGCGGAAATTTATAGCCAGAAAATCTGGTTAAGTTCAGCTTATCCGGGCCCCTGTGCGTCCCCCCCCCAAGAGCCCAATGTCCAGGAGGGGGTACAAACCGGCACTGGTTTGTGGCACTACAGCAGGTGTTCTAAATTATGATTAGGCCTGACAGTAGTACTGCATGGAATTTCTTACGTTCTCGAAAATCCCTTGCATGTCACGTATCCTTCAAGTGTTACGGATGTTCGAGCGATGAGATCTTCAACTGAAAGAACGGGCGTCTAGTACGCCAAACTCTTCATGTTACCAGAAACAGATTCACGTCACTTTCTTTTTTACACTTGCAAAGGAGTGTGATGTAAGACACGCCGTTTCGAGTAACATCCCTGGTACAACAGTCGAGCGGCATACCCATTAACAATACGCAGCTCCAAACACGATCAGCTATTTGGCCAGTTCTTCGTTTGAATATGAGTTCATTCTACTACCACGGGAAACGAAATCGCAAATGACGATGTACAGCAGGATCTGCTTTCACCAAACCTACCATGTAGCGTCACCTACCACAAAACTGCCAAGAGAAATCTTCCAGACCATTAGAAATTCCATGCAGCGCCACTGTCACGCCTTCCAGATGAATTTTGGTCGTAATTTCGAACATCTGTTGTTGTACAAGCTTTCAGTAAGATGTTTTCTGTCCCCTCAATGTTGTTCCTGTTTTTTTTGTCTGCTTCTTTGCACCATAGCTCACAACTATGACATTTGTACGACCCTGTATACCTATGATTTCGAGTTGGCTCTGTACCACCTACATACCTTGCAAATTTGTCAGTCTGATAGAAAATCACCCTATATAAGAACTTATTCAAAAAATTAATAAAATTTTTACAGATGATAAAGGGATATATGATACATGTTTCACTTTAAAATGTATCAAAATTTTGATAAAATTATTTGTATTTTACTTTTATTTCAGATTTTAAATTTTGGCCATTAGAAGTTAATTATACCTTATACTCAACTTATGTATGTATCAGTCATAACAGTAAACCCTTTTTATGTAAAAATCTTGCAAGATTTAATAGTAAATAAAAGACAGGAAGAGAAATTGAAACCCTCTAGGATATAACGTTATTAGTAAGTGAAGTTTGTCTCGTCTAGAGTCATAGTCTTGTTTTTATTAAGCCATCGCCAACCATGAGAATAGAGGGGGGGGGGATTGGCTTGCTAGACAATGGCTGAATAATCTAAGTTTTATGAATGTTATTTAGCTCATTAGTACAATGGCTTCCATACAACCTAATTGAATTTATTATCACGCATTTCTCAGTAGCGTTGTGGATTCTGAGTGGGTTAAATAAAAATCATGAGATGGAAGTAGAGTTGCAGTTTGTGGTGACTACAATAATGTTTAAAGAAGAAACGAAAAAGAGTCTGAATTTTTTATATGTGCTGTGAAGGCAAATGTGAATGGAGATATAGATTGTGTGCATAGTTCTTTTAATATTTTTAATCTCCCTTTCTTTCATTCACTTTGTCATAATTCCAGAATTTGCCTCTTGTTTACATAAATTTATTGTAAATAATTTTTTTCACCATACGTCCTTAGACATTACTGGTATCAGTTCCTGGCTTGCCAGAGATTATACCGCCAGAAATATAACGAGTGAGTGAGTGCTTATTAATAATCACACTACAAAGCAATCAGAAGACTACTGGCGAAGGATCTAAAAGTTTTGAGGCATGGTCAAATGACACGGAGGATAACTGAGGTAGCACTTTTTTTCTCTAAATTACCATGGCAATGGAAAGACTTAGAGCTTTGACAGATTTAACAACTTCCCAGGTTTGCCCGAACGCCGCCCGGGCACTTACCTGATTTGCCCAAGTAGCACTCAGACACAACTTCTCTTTTCTTTTTTTTTTCTTTTTCCCTTTGTCCTTTTTTCAAATACCGGCAAATCCTCTGATTTGCTCGTGTTTTTTACTCGTTTTGTGTGCAGTGTTTTCAACAAATGTCTCTAACAGTCGAGTAAAGTTAGGATTACAAAAGAAAAATTCTAAATCGGTTTAAAGATTAGGTTTTAATGCATCCTTTTAAACTAGAAAAGGCGGGAATTTTCTTTTTAATACATCGGTGTTCCGCAACCAACGAACATTATTTCTTTTAAATTTGGAGCTTAAAATACAAGAAAAATGAGTGATTATGAGAGGCTCATGAGAGAAAATAATTCTGATATTGACTCAGACAGTAAGTCTGAAATTTCTGTGAATGACTCTGGAAGTAATGAAAGTTTGTTATAGGAATTTTCTTGTGGTTTAAAAAAATAGAAGGGATCAATATATCTCACAAATTACCTAATAACAAAAAAAGGGGCAAGAAATAATGGAAAATGAATAATCTTCCGTCTTTTAGATTCATCATGGTGGAATGCTTTCGTTTTATATCAGAAACTGGAAGGAAAATTATCTCATTTGAGAGTTTCAGGCTTGATATAATAAATCACCTAATTGAAAGAAATATGTAAATTAAATAAATGGCTGTAAATTAAATAAATGGACGACCAGGAATTTTGCCCAGTCTCTTACGATTGACAGAAGAAAAAAAACTTTTTGGAAGTTATTCCTCCCACTGCGACAAAAAATTGAGACCAACAAGGCAATGCTTTGTGTGTTGTTCGAAAAGAAACGATTTTGGAAAACGTATGAAAAAAGAAACACTGTATTTTTGTCCCGATTGCAAAGTTGGACTATGCTATTTCCCTGTTTTAAAATTTACCACACAAAACAGAATTTTAAGATAATAAGTAACTGTAAGTATAATATTATCTTCTTTAATCTAATATACATTTTTGTAAAGTGTTCTTTTGAGTTATCTTATTTGTTTGGGGGGAAAAGCCAACTTTAAGGGGAAAAAATATGTTTTTTCAATGAAAATAAAAACTATATTGCATAATTCTTTAAATTCAATATTTATAACATTTCTGACTGAGGATCTGAGTTTATATAATTGATTTCATCTTAAAAATGTTTACAAAAAATATGCTTATTTTTTGACATAATATAACAGAAAAAAGAAACTGTTAAGTAGTCAACGTGCATCGGTCCCTCCACGCAGGTGGTATTCAATGACACTAAGGCTCGAAATCGGAACACACCAATCCCGAGTTTGTGTCCTTGACCACTAGGCTACTGTGTCCTTGATATATAACGAAGAATTTTTGGTTAACATAGTGTAAAAAAATTAATATATGCTAATTATGAGAATTTATAAAAATTCATTCAGTAAGTTGTCCAATGATCGAGAAGTTTGAAAAACGTTTAAAATAGATATTAATCTATTAATTAACACACTTTACTCATTTCTAAAAAAAAATTCACTGTCGGTGCCTTTTTTTTGCATAATTAATCTCATTTCATGCGACAAGACTAAGCTTAAGATTTCGTACAATATAGTTTGACTGGTGACAAATATAGTGCGAAGGTGCACCAATGGACCGATTTACTGTCAGGGAGCTGATCACTTCCCAACGGTCACGTAGTTTTGCATGGGAAAGTTTCCAAGACAGATCAATGCAGACGCTTAAGTTCTAGGACAAGTCAACCTTTGACCTTCCTTTATAGAGTCGACATAGAAGTGGTGACTCAGTTCCTACACCAATCTCCAGCTTTAAAGTCCACCGCACGAGTGGTGACAAGGACCAATGGCCGAATAGTAATCCCGGCTATATCCAAATAGAAATCATTCTGCGTCAATAGTCTATTTTGAAGGCGCGACGTATTCTACCTTTAAAGAGACACGAAAAAGGAAAACACGGACGTTCCAAGACGCTTCAACACACTCTGCAAGAGACTCTCAGACTTTCTCTCAGCCTGGTTTCAAATTGGCTTGTACGTTCCCCCACCTACAGTGGCCTCTCCAGGCTCCAGGCAACGAGCATCACAAAGCGTCTTACACGTAGCCTTTATATCAGTAAAGGAGATTCGTTCTTGGTACCTTCCGTTCCGTAAGCACATAACTTACCTCTGAACCAAAATGTAACCGTCCATTCTGTCTACTTGCATTGATAGCTTATCCCATTCCATAGTTTATCTCCGGTATCCAGTTTATCCTAAGCATCGTTGTCTGCTTGCATTCTGAACATTTTTTGTATATGTTCTCTATCTTTTAATCACCTAAACACCAAAGATATCGGTAACAGTATCAAAACCAGTTCACTATGAAGCAAGTATGAAAAAGGAAGCAATTTTAAGTGAAGAAAAAAAACGGAAACAGAGTAGCGACCACTGAAAATTCGACAAGAATTGAAACAAATATACATCGATGGCGTAGACAAAATGTTAGAATTTTTGCTTACAAATGTTCAACAGTCTTTAATAATTCTTTTTTTAAATTTTTACGAAACAAATGCATTAAATGACATGAAAGACGACACCGCTTGGGAAAAGGTTGATGCCGACACCGTTCCGAAGTCAGCTGTGACAATGGGAGTGGCGAATCATTTTCCAAACATGATACTGCGGTCAGAGCAATTATGCATTCTTTTATATATTTGAAAGTTTTTAACTCTGGTAAAATAAATAAATAATTAACTTATTATTATTTATTGTCAAAGTTTTTTTTTTTTAATTTCTGAAGTATCGATTATGGATGAACCTTTTATACATTTTTTTAAATATTTTTTTCTCAATAACGTGTAGAGGATTGGGGGTGTGGCTTAGAATCGAAGACAACATTTTTTCACAAAGACATTTTAAGAACTTGGGGTGCTGCTTAGATTCGAGTAAATGCACTGTAATTGTAATAACCATGTAATCAATCAAGAAAAAGAGATTACCAAGAATTTTGTCATCTTTATTAACAACAGGGTTTTTGTTATCAATTATGAAATGTTTAATATTAAATAATGCTAAAGTGCAATTTTACGAAATATTCTTTAAAGTAATTTGAATATACTAAAATGGGATGTATATTTACTGTTTGTGTGAATTTTAATCTGCGTTACATACGATCTCAGAATGATATGTTTCTGGTTATATTATTATTAAAAAAACTAATTAATAATTAAAACTCATTTACTAATTATACACTTCTTATTATTATTATGAAGTTAAATTTTATCATTACTACGTAAAATCTGGCGTATAACTTGCACATATACTTTCAAGCTGCAATTTTTAATCTTTATGTATATTCACCGAAAAACGCGCACCCTCTTTTTCAATTCCTATATATAAATGTATATATATATATATATCTTGTTCAAATTTTCAATCGTACTTCTTTCTTCCATTCAAGTTCAAATACATTTTTTAAACTTGTAGTGGATGGCACTTGATGTTAATACAGTTTTTTTTAAAATATTAATTCATTTTAATTAAATTAAAAAATGAATAAATAGTAACAAACTAACAAGTAATATAACAAGTAATATAAAAATAAATTTTAAGCCGATTCCTACTTTGAATGGATGAATAGAAAGTAATTATATATAATATATATATATATATAGGGAGAGAGCGAACTAATAGTAGGAATTGAAAAAAGAGCATGATTTGTCTGCATTCTTGTAACAATGCACATAAAAACCTGTAATTTAATTTAATTTAATTAATTAATCGGTAATTAATGAATTAATATTTGAAAAACTATACTAACGTCAAGTCTTATCAAGTTTAAAAAAATTTATTTACACTTGATTGGATGAATAGAAAGAGTTTTATTAACGATTAAAAATTTGAAATATATATATATATTATGTATAAAATTTCTGCTGAACAGAGGAAGGTTGGATCCATAAAATATATTTAACCCTAATTTTGGTGGTCCTAATTCAGCAACAGCTTTAGAAATCATAATAGGTCTTCATTTTAGTCTATTGACTCTTTTGGTTTCTTACATTTTAAAGTTCTAATTCTGTTCCATGTTATACATACGCTTAGTTAATTCTTCTACAGTAGACTTTTCCATCATTTTTAAAGTTGTGTTTCTTGAAATCTGGTTTAAATCTTCTAGCTTTGTTGGTGATATAATTTTGTATTATCAATTTTATTATGCCATGTATTTCTTTCATTTTATGTTACTATATATATATATAGATACATACATGGGTTCGAATCCCATCTGGGATAGCCAAGTTTCTGAAAATGTGATTTCTTTTTTATTAGAATAATTAAATTGAATAAATAGTAACAAACACAAAAGTAGTCCAACACCATATATAGAAAGGAAAATTGCAAGGAAAACCGCCTTCTGCTTTATCACTTAATATTGTGATTGTGTTACAATTAATATAAATATGTATATAAATATAACTATTTAATAAAAAGTAACTAAAATAAAAAATTTCTGCGTTGACCTAAGTAGGAATTGACTAAAAAAAAGTTTTTTTTTATTACTTGTTTATGAAGAAAGCTCAAAAATGCGTACGTAATGTTTTAAAGTCATTTATTCGAGGTTTTGTTCCTAGCTTTAGAAAAAAATTGTAAACTTCTAACCCTACAAACTTTTAAGCTCATAATAAATGTATCTCTTATTATAAATGTAGAAATCTAATTTTTTTATGCTTATCTCTTTTTTTATATATATATATTTAAAGCTCTATTTGTATACTCGGCGTATAACGCGCAAACGTAAATTTCGATCTTATTTTTTGTGTTAAAATTGCTCGTTATACGCCGGATTATGCGGTAAATCAATAATGACTGGTTTATAAGAAATCTAATTATTTTTTAGTGCACCACCAACTGGCTGCCATTTTGCTTATCTCCTTCGCCATCTTGATTCTGATTGCTAGCTACTCTCTGTACCGTAAAAAGAAGCGAAGACGCAGTTTATACCAGCCCTTCCTTGGTCTCCACACCAGTGTACCGAAGATATCGAAACCCATGGATCCCATCGTATACAACTACGTCTGGTGAGGAGATTTCTTTTTTTTAAAAATTAAGTGCATAGAGCAGAGCCGTTTCAACCTCCCCTGCGCCCTAGACACTTCAAAATGCTATTTCCAGAGCACCTCCTCCTAATTTAGTTCTTACCTTGCCAGTTTTGGCTCGGGAGGGGGGGGGGATTTTCCTTAACTCTGACTCCTTTGTTTTTGCTCTTTTGAGAGCCTTTTCATTATCTACACACCTATGGACCCACTGTGTCCTGGGTTGGAAACCGGCTGCTGTGTAAGGAAAAGACAACGGTATAGTTTGGCCATTATCCTTTATTTTCATTTCTTACCTTGAGGCAGCCCGAACCTCTCACCCACCCTTTCGTAAATAAGTACAGTAAATAAATGAAATCGTTTGCAATTACAGTATAGAGTATACATTATTGTATGAACTATTTTCAACTCGTTAACTATCATCTTTTCAATGCTTATCGCTTTACTATCTTTTACTTTTATACATCTTTATTCTTTATTGAGTCACTGTCATCGTACATGTATAACAAAGGTGGTTTTTTTCGAGCTTTCGATCATTGCAATTTCATTTATGGCATCACTGTTATCAATTTCCTTTGTAATATCATTTAGAGTGCATAGCAACATCAAACTGTTAAGCTTTTCTTTTTCCATGGTAGACCTTATTAGAGACTTTACCCTTTTAAGAGCAGAAATGCTTCTTTCGTGACTCGCTAAATGATGGTACGTTTGCTGTAATTTTAAATTTTTCTGTTTTTTCGCCCTCCAATACTTTGCTCCCTAGGCAAGTGCCTAGCGTGCCTAAGCAGAAAAGCGGCCCTGATAAAGAGAGAGGACACTGTAGATCGCGAAAAGTATCCATCAGAGATATTCATTCTTAAAAAAAATTGGACTTTTTTAATAACTTTAATAAAGGATTGTAATGTTATTTGAGTAATTGAGACGAACGCATTGAGCTAAATTTTTTCGATATAAATACATATTAAATTTACATAATAAATGTAATTACGTGTTCTCCATTCAATTCAAAACTGCCGTTAGTCTTGTAATTGTCATTCTATTTGTTAAATACAGATACAATTTCAAATTTAATAATTGGTTAAAGATGTTCAAGCATTAAAATTCTTCAAAAAGTTTTTCAAACTTTTTTTTCAAAAAAATACTTTTAATAAATGCATATATTTAAATCAAATGAATCTTGTTTACTTATGTGTATTATTATTGTCGACAAACTGGCAAAAGCGAAGAGCATGAACTGATTGGCTAGAAACTCGTGATTGATATTTACCATGTGACTATGACGTCACATCAATTTATGAACTGAGTGGCTGAAAACAAGGGATTGCAGTATTTATGTGACTAGGATGTCACAGGAATTAAGTCAATTAAACACAGAATATATTTCAGCGTATATACAAGAGAAAAACCACGAATGTCAGAGTTTGTACAGTTCTAGTTGAAAGTTTTCGAAGTACAGGATTTCATGAAAAATATCTCCTAATGTTTCAAATATTTGATGATAAATGGGGATTTTTTTTTTTTTTTTGGTTTTTAGATTTGTTGAGTACATTTTAAGAAAAATATGCTAAAATTAAGAAGAAAAAAAGAAATTATTATTACTAAAATGTGGGGAAAAAATGGGTAAACATTTACAGAAAATAACATATACGGTGTCCATTCTGCACCAAAAGTTTATAAACTATTTTTCAATTATGATGTGTTGCTATATTATTCATTTTTGAAATGACCTTCAAGATAAGAAATATATTTTAATATTTACAAAAACTAGAGCATTTTATCTTAGTTATTATATGAAATAGCTTAAAATACCAGTGATTATATTCACATAAGGGACTGTAAATTTTATAATAAAACAGTGATGGATAAATCTGAAGGTTAAAACACTTCTATATTATACAGAACATACACAAAAAATTTCAGTTCATTATTTTGAAAAGTTTTGAGCAATCGCGGTCCCTGTTCGAGCGTTTAAGAAAAACACACATTTCGGGTAAAACACGTTTTATAAAGTATAACATCTTTTGTGCTTAAAGTAATGTCATCTGCTCTTACTACAACACTTGGGGTGTCTGTTCTCGTAAACGGAAAATAGTAAACTTAGAATTTTTATAAAGCTAATAAGATGGTCTATAAATTAAAATAATAAAATTTATGAATTTTTGGCAAAATTCAATTTTAAGAGTAGTCGGATACCTTAAGACATAAATAATAAGACATTGTTTTTCAATTGTAAATGCAGAAAAAGAAACTTGAAAAAGTATTTAATGATATATGAAGTAGTATTAAATACAATTACAAAATAAGCGTCCCAAATTTAGATTTCTCATGTCTAAATGCCATTTATATCAAAAATTCCATATGCAGCTCCTCCAGCAATTAAAAAATTTAATTTTTAAAGTTAATATCTGTAATTTCAGAGCGTTAAATGGCTTTGTAGTAGCTCATAAATCTTAACCATAACTCTATTCGCAACACGTATAAAGTTTAGAGTACCCCATGTAAAAATAATGTTCTCTAAAAATATAATAAAAATATATCAGTTTTTTCTCCTGGGATCTTTCGAGGATGCATTCGATCAATAATTTTGACTTCAAATTTTAGATTTGGGATATCCAATTAGCTGTAAAGAAATCTGAACTTTTTTTCAGAAGTATTATAAGTCTCAAACGCTAATCCTTTACAAACTGTAAATGTGCTTTTTCTCAGACTTTAATTTTCGTCGGCGCAAGTGTTTTTTATTCCGTAGAGATTTTTCTGTCCAAAATAGTTTTAAAATTTTTTTGTAGGCATATAAGTACCTTAAAAGCTATAATGCATTTAGGTCTGAGAGTCTTAAGATTTTTCAAGGTTTTTACTCGGGTTTTGCTGCAAAAATAAATATTAAAGTACAAGAAAAATGTCAGATATACAATTCTTTGCGAATTTTCGATTCCAATAATCTAAAAAACATAAATCACTTGAAATAACTAACAAACATAAAAAAATTCAGTATTTTTTAAAAGATTTTAAATCTTCAAAAACTTGAATTCGATATTGTGATGAATTCGGAATAAGTGTTTCCTAAATTTATTTTTCCTTCAGAATTAATTTTATAAAATAGTCTGAAAAAATCATTAATTACTTCTATTATTACTGCCTCCATTTATTATTTATTTGTTTGTTTGTTTTTAAAGTTTTTTTCACCATATACAGAAAAGCGTGAACTTAACGAGGAGCACATTTTCGGACAGAAAAAAAATGCTTCAATTTTTATAAAAAATTTGTGACATTGTAACTCATGCATTTGTTTACAATACAGTGTTTTTAAAATTTCAAAATATTTCATAAATAATTTGTTTTTCCTTTTAACATGTAAATGATAGCTCATTTAGTATTATGGTATAGGAGAAAAAATGCGAAACCCATTTTATAAAAGAAAAAATGTGTCAACTGAGATAAAAATGAGTAGTGTGATAAAATAAATGATTCTCTACAGAATAGAGAAGCCAGAATATAAATATAAATGTTTGATACTTTTATACCGGAACAAATATTCCAAATTTGTGTACTATTCTTTAATAATAGCCGAAAACAGCCTTAAAAAGGCCTAAGTGTAGCTTTAAATGACGAAAATATGAATTCTTTGTGTGAAATAATCTAACACAGGATACTCTAACAGTTTTTTTATGGAACTTATTATTAGATTTGAAATTAATTTGAAAAAAATAAGCTATTAAGACAATTATCTGTCAAAATCGGTAAAAGTTTCGGGTGTTGTAATGGAAAAACTCTTTCTTACGTTAATTATATGTATGGTGATAAGATTAATTATGTAATGCATTATCATCATTCTCTTTGGGGCTTTGCTATTGGTATCCTTTTCCCATAGTTGACATTAAAATTTCAAGAAATATTGATGTTTCCGGACTTTCGTATAACATAATTGTACTGAAATCTCAGTTTTTTTAAGCCAATTACTTCCAAAATGGAGGGGTCTGAACGGGTATGCTAATAACTATATGAAAATAAAATTACCTTTTGTAAAATAAGAAACAGTCTCAAGAGAATTGACATACGAATTCAAGAGCTCATTGAGTAAACAGAGAATAAAATCGGTGTTGCTACTGGTTATTTTAATGCACATTTCAATTTCTTTTTTGGAGTATTGTAGACAATAATTAATAAAAATTAAATTAAGAAGGTGTCACTAAATTCTTCCTTTTACGAATGTAAACTAGTTTTAATATGCACAAAAGAAATACATCTGGAATGCAAATTTTTTTTCACAAAAAACCCGTTGTTATTCGATCTATACTCAACAAAAGAAACATACCGGCCAAATTTCAAATCTGCTTGTCTAATAGTTCCAGAGATCTCTTGATAAGTGAATGAGCCACTCTTCACTTCAGGGACGTCTTGAGGTGTCGGCCAACTGGACCTGGATCCAGGCCGTCCCCCTCGTTTCGAGGGAGCCTCGTTTCGTTCTCGACTCCATCTTAATAAGTTAATGATCCGGATCATTTTAATGGTCCAATATTGTTCCCGTAAATATTCTCCAAAAAACAGTAAATTTCAAACTACATGTCAACTGGCAAAAGTGGTGAGACTATATTAAAATGTATGCGATGACCATTGTCCACGTCTAGACCTAATACCATAAACAGTCATTCAACTCATTTAGTCGATATACTGCCATCGGTCGAACCAGGTTGTACCCAGGCTTTTCAGATTGTGAGTAGTGCACACTTATTTGTTTCAAATTACTGTTTGAACGAGTATTTGACAATGCATGCTATGTACTGTCTACATTTAAAGATTTATGTAGGGCCTTCTTTTGCATAGAGGCCCAGGGGCTCAAAAACCTTACGATTTCTCTGGGCCCAGTGCCTCAAAGAGTCTTAAGACACCCCTGGTTCACTATGTAAAAGGATTATCTTTCTGAAGTATCCTTATGTTTTTATTAATAAATATTCTCTTATTTTATACTTTTATTTGTAATATTCTCATGTTATTTGTGTGACATACATTTGATTTTTTTTACAATTGTGAAATTTATAGATTTTCTTTTTTTTAGTAAGTTTTATTTTATAATTTGTCTCTTATTAAAAAGAAATAAGTCCTCAAGGGTAAATTTTAGTCTAAGTATCAACTCCTATCCTGTTTAAAAAATGTCTTAGAAAATTAACTACTCTCGTGATTTTTATAGCAATAGCCCTCAAGAAGCCTGAAAATTTCGATTGTAGGCCGTCTCTTAAATTTGAGTTTGCTTTACCGTTTTTGAAAGTAACAGCGAGTGAATTTTTTAAATTTTATGGCAAGAAAAATTACTTTCCCCGTTTTTACTTATCTCCTTTTTTTATTTTACTAAAAAGGTTGAAAACTTTTATGCATACAAAATCTACAGCTAATCCTTTTAAGATTCCACTAATTATTTTAATAAGGCAATCTTCGGTTTTTTCCCCTGTTTACGGGTGATAGAATGCAGCATTAGTCTTTATCATGAATCGAATTTTTAGTCTTTATCCTGCTTGAAAAGGAAGGAAAAAATATCTTAAAGTTTTTAATTTATTGAAAATAATTCATTTCATTTTATATAACCAAAATTACATTGCATAAAAAATCCGCATTCATTCAAATGTTAACTATTACTGGATGCATAGAATGTATTTGTGTGATTATAGTTAAATTCAAATGTGGGTCATTTTTTAATCTACTTTTCCTTTTTTAGATTGTAACTCTCATTCGTCTTGTTAACATCGACATATTAGTATGCGTAATTGTCTAATTCAAATATCTTACTTGTCATTAATTCAGATAAATGTTTGAAAAAGTTACGCCCCATTATAAAAGAAATTCATGATAGGTAATGATTTCAACCTTCCTTTTAGAATTTTTATCTTCAAGCCACGCAGTTTCGTACAAATTATTCCTTTTATATAACAGAGATTTATAATTTAAAATCTATCTTCGAAATGTGAGCCTGTGTCATTTAAAAATTACAAATTACTGTAGATAAAATTCTATTATTTTAAAACGTACATTTCAATTGTGCTAACAAATATCATTTCTCCAAAACTAGTATTAATATTTTCTAAAATGAAACATGCGGTTCTTTACAGGACGGATTTGAGCACATTAGAGTTTCAATGACATAATTACAAGAAATAAAAAAAATGAGTAGCCCATAAGCCTATCTTTAAATTTGAATTTCATAGTACTCGTACGTAAATAAACTCTTCACACAAAAGATCAGATTTTAAGGGCTATCATAGTCAAGTAGACAGGGTCATTAATTCGTTACCGGCTTTATATTTACTGAGTCCTGACTTTATATTTCGGTTTGAATAGAAGAGCAGACGCGTATTAAATCTGTTGGAAATCACAGAATTTCTTATTTATTTATTAATTTTTTTAAAAAAATATTGTTGCTAATTTTGTGTAATGAGTACTTAAAATAGCTTAAATAATTTATATCTGGACGTGTAATACATTTATATTACTCTATATATGCTGTACTTATTTAAAATTAAAATTGTAATATATTCGCAAGCAACGCCGCTCCTTACTTTAAAATGGTGTTCCAATGGAAACTTGGCGAAAGCTTGGCATCATTTTTGGCGAGTTCGTGACCCTATGGATTCATTTAGAAATTATGGGAGAAATCTTCTAATATTAATCAAGCGAATTTTTCAAGACAAATCCGTGAATAAGGAATCGCTCGCCAAAACTTAGTATCGATTTGATAATTGAAAAGCAGTATTGTTTTAACCGTTGACAAGTCGACTAGCAATTATTTCGGTTGTTGAATAGAACGAGCAAGTGCTTGAGAATACATTACGTATTTGTATTTTAGACACTGATATTTGTGTCTAAACGCAATAGAAGACATCAAGGCCTTTTGAGACATATTCCGAGAATATTGCAGCTGTATCTTGTACTTCAAGGATTGTTTTTCGACAATAAAATGTCCATCCCTCTTGAAGAACTGTCTTGTGCTCTTTGATACTGATTGCATAAAATCCTCGAACCCCGATCTACGTAGCAATATTTTTATTAATGTTACAGCATAAATAACACTAGAGCTTATATACTAATTTATGCAAAGCATCGAAGGATTGCATCAAAATATACGAATTTATAGATTTTAATTTGTGTTGTATTCTGAAGCAACACGAGGGTTATTTAGTGACGGACTTTGTAATTTTGACTCGAGGTCACATAACAAGAACGACACTTGAGCCACCCTCTTCAAACTTCCACACCATGCCAGTGGGAAGACATTGAACTACGATATATTTAACATGCCTCAGCATGTCTACAAGGTAAATCTTAAGTGACATTAAAAATATATGAAAGAAGTTCTACAGAAAACATATGAGTAAATATTAAATAGGTATATCTAAACCTGTGATATAAGGATATATAGAAATGTATCTAAGTAATATATTAATGAAGTATGGGCAAGAATGCTTAGAAACTTTATATTAATTTCCACGCAATGGCAACTTTCATTCCTTCCCTGCGGGAAGGACACGACAACAACAACAACAACATATTAATATTACAGACAGCATATAAGAATGTATTAGAAAGAAAAACATAAAACCACAGGTAAATACTCATAACTTAAATATAATTCCTGTTTCAATAAAATGGGAATATGAATAAATAGAAATAGTATAATGAAATATTTTTATACAACATTCAAAAACAGGAAATTAGAGTGAGAGCAAGGCTAAAATTTTAACACAATCTTTTTACAAGCAAATCTTAAATTTAATAATGAAGAAAAAAAAGTTTAAAAACAGGCAGCACATTTATGATAAGAAAGTTACGTATTAAGTTCTCTAAAAATAAAGTTTAACAACAGAATCGGATTTTTAGATTCCTATGAAATAAGCCATTATATTTTATGATTTCCGCAAGTTAAATCCAATCGAGAGTAGTTTAAGTCTTTATATGGCATGCTACCCGCTACTCGCGCCCTTCGCTCATGATGTTTCATTATTAGAGTTTTGTGTGTGTGTCTGTTGGATGTATGCCTTACCATTAAGAGTAAACATTCTTATAACCCTCACCCCATAATTTAAAACGAGCTTGAATTTCTAAAATCATAGACTATTTATTTTTTAAGTCCCCGTAACCCCTTTCCGTTTGGGAATCGATTTCCATAAAATTCGCTATTAGCGGACTTCTACTGACCAAAAAAAGGCATACTTACTAAATTTTTCAAGTTTGTAGGTTTAATATTTGAAAAAAAAACGAAATGTTTTTTTATCTATACGCCTACACCATTTATCTACGCCTTTGGAGTCGATTTCCTAGTGAATCTCTTCTCAACAAAAGAAACACTCTTACGAAATTAAAAGTCTGTAGGTAGAATAGTTTAAAACGACGATTTTTTATACATGTACCCCCTTAACTCCCCTTGGTAGTCGATTGAAGTAACGCCCGCTTTTAGCAGATCTCTATTCACTGAAAAGGACATGCACACCAAATTTCAAATCTATAGGCCTAATAGTTAAAAAACGAGAGTTTTTATGTATAACACCCCCTTAATTTTCTTGGAAATCGATTTCACAAAACCCGTTCTTAGAGGATCTCTACTAAAAAAAAACATGCACACCAAATTTCAAGTCTATAGGTCTAATAGTTAAAAAACGAGAGTTTTTATGTTTAATCTTAATCTTCTTGGAAATCTTTAATCTTAATCTTCTCCCCCTTAATCTTCTTGGAAATCGATTTCACAAAACCCTTTCTTAAAAAATCTCTACTCCAAAAAAAAAAAAAAAAAAAACATGCTAGAGCCAAATTTTATGTCTGTTGGTCTAATACTTCAAAAAAAAAAGTGGGATTTTTTTAAATCTAAAATCATACCTTAGAACCACCTTCCATAAAAACCTTTCTTTGCAGATCTGTACTCAAAAAAGAAAGATAATAGTCCAAAAACGGGAATATTTATCCAGAACACCTCTTAACCGTTTACATCCCCTCTTGGGTATCGATTTCCACAAAACTGGTTCTTAGCTGATCTTAACAAAAGGAATATGCTCACCAAATTTCATGTCTGTAGATCTAATATTTGGGAGATATTGCGATGAATGAGTGGGAATCGCTTTTCTCCTTTATAAATACAGATAGTGTACATTGAGGAAATATATAGCTCAAATACCTCAGCCCAGAAATATTTTTTTCTACATGTTTTTCGTTAATGTTTTGCTACGATGTCTAAGTATATGTTAATTAAAACCAGATTATATATAAACACCATGCGATGAATAGGGTTTTCTTTTTGATTAATATTTGTCCAAAACCTTACATTTTGATGAAAGAATATTTCTCACCATATGAATCAACCACACACACACTCACACACAGATACGCCAAGCACTTCAATATAAACCCTTCATCTCAAGAGATTTTCCACTTTTAAAAATAACCTTTTCTGGAAAATTCGAAATGTCAAGTAAAAGAAAATATAGCACTCTGATTTTTTTCCCGCACAGATTTCTTATCCTTGAACAAACTAAAGGCATATTTGAAAAATAACTAAAAACATCTGTGATCTCTACTCGAAAAGGCTTAAAAGCCCCTTTCAAAAATACCCCTGGAATGTTTGCACAACGCGACCCCCAGTTCGTGTCAATATCTGAGGACGTGTGAGAAAAAAATAGACTGTTTTAGAAGAAAATGCATATTTTTTCTTTTTTTGTTCCGCAAAACTATTCCTCTGACTTTAAAAATTCTCCCTTTTCCTCCGAATATAAAATTCCATTTTTCAGAATTCCGGAAGAAAGTTCCGTAAATAGAAGTGACAGCTTCTTGTGGACAGATCACTTCAGGAGATATTTTAAAATTTCGAAGGGAAGATTTCTATTTAAAATTTATTTTTTTTGGCCCTGCTATTTGCTTGTTGTTGGTTATGTAACATTTTACTGATTTTGCCCGCATCGTTTGTTTTAAAAAAATTTGTGTGATTTTTCAATAGTTTTATTTGTTGACTTTAATTTTTTGGATTTTTAAATTTTCCTGCTGAAAAGTTTCGAACTGTTCCCTAGATTTAAACCAGCGTTTCTCAAACTGTGGGGCGTGCCCCACTAGGAGGGCGTGATAACTCTGCGATGTATCAGTACTGCACAGTGTATTTTATAATTCATTTAACAATACTAAGTTAAAAACAAGTTTAAAAATTACAAGTGACCTCCTGGGGCTTGACATACGTAAAATTATATACAAAAATAAACTATAGTTTTAAAAAAAACTAAAAAACACTCTTTTATAGTTAAACGAACTAAGTTGTAACTTAATCGTTTAGTCGCCAAACCTGAAATGGGATCTGAAAATGATAAATCATTAATCCTGATTATCCTGGTCAGGACAATGGAACAAAATCTTTAAATTGTTGTATTGTCATCGGTCCTGGACAAGTGAGCAAAATTTCGAATTAATCTAACCTTTTAAAATGGGTAAAAATTGATTTCAAAGATTCCTTTACATGCAAGTGAAGCTTAAAAAAGGGTGTTAATAATTAACACTTATCTTGATAGTTTGTACGGTTTATAATTAATCCCTTCACTGATGATTAAAAGTTATGGGATTCGTTCGTCAATGTTACCGTTTTCCACGCAGGCGCGCGTATGTGATGTATTGGGGGAGGATGAAAAGGAATTAAAAAAAGTAAAACGTTCTCTGAAAAAAATGTAAATCCTTCACAAACACTGTCAAGGTCCTTTAATTGTATTCTATAGCCTTCGGAAAGACGTATATATACTTTTGTGGCAATTAAAGCTTTGGCTGAGCGAGACATTTATATACACCGGTAGCACTTAAGAGGTTAAAGTCGTACTGTAGCTTTAGCATCAAAGTGTAGTATTATCGAATTCCATACATAGTTAATTATTGGAGTTGGAGCGTGATGAAAATTATGAATGAATATTGGGTCGCAAATACTGAAAGTTTGAGAAGCACTTATTTAGACTAATGACATTAATGGATCTTTTTATTTATTTACACAGATGAGCTGTAACTTGTTTATAAGTAGTAGGATTAAAAAGTTCCCGGACTCAGTCTATGACTCAAAAACTATTACCAGTTAAGTTTCTGAAACACATCCTCCTTCGAAATAAGACCCATTTGGCAACAGCACACTTCTGCCATCGCTTGTAAAGTTCATCGAAACATTTCTGGAAGCCATTTTTAGCCATGTTTTCAGCCTACGATGCTCTTTTAACTTCATCTATAGATTAAAATCGACGACCCAGCAAGTGACATGCCAGTTCGAAAATTTTCTGGGGGCGAAATCAGGGAAGTAAGGAGAATGTGGAAAAATAGTTATTTTCATTTTCATCTCATTGTTGTTTGAAGCCTGTTCTAACGTACCGCCGTAGAAAACTTTTCAATGTTTTCAGCGGTGCTGGAAGTCTGTGGACGTCCAGAGCGTTCGTCGTTTTTGACACTTTCCCTGCCACTTCTGTGAAACGTCGATGCCACTTAAAATCTTGCGTTTGCGATAATGTATCACTGCGTACTGTCAACATTTCGTAAGACTTCGTAGCACTCTTTTCCAAAACACACACAACACAAAATTTGATATTCTCTGCTCAACAAACGCAAATTCTTTCAATCGCTGGCTACTAAATTCATCCACTTACAAAATACGACGCCATGACAAGCTGCCGACCACGTGATTTGGGATAAATTTTTTTAGAAAAGGGGGAAAATGCAGTGAAACTCAGAAATGTTATCGTAGTTGCTTTAGTGCAAAAATTTTTCACGTTAGAGGCTCAGTCCGGCAACTTTTAAATCCTACCTCATGTACGTAAATAAAATTATTTTAATGAGGACGTCGTAGAGTGTGAGTGTTTATCGATGTCGCACAACAAAAAACACAAGTGCTATTGACGACAGACTTCGTAATTTTGAACCTCGGTCAAGTGAAAAAAGGACATCCCTAAGCTGGCAGCCTCCTCTACTAACCACCACACCACACCGTTAAGACGAATTTCCATAGATTTAGCGTACAAAGACCGCCTCTACAGGATGGATCTTCAGTGGCACTAGGCTCGAACTCATGACACCCTGGCCATGCGTCCGTGAACATGACCACTTGCATCAGCTACATGACCTGCAAAAATCGACGAAAATGTTTTTAAACCAGCTTGCTACTCATCCAAAAAAAATCTATTTTTTTAAAAAAATTGTGAAATAATTAATTCTTTTTCTTTTTTTTAAATTTTTTATACATTTACAGAAAATTTACCAAATAAACCCAAAAAGTAAGAAGTGCTGATATATTTTCAAAACATTCTTCTTTTAAGAAAACTGCTCCCATTTGCCTTTATACGACTTAAATAATTCTGTACAGAGCCTGCGAACCAGGATTTTTTAAGTATATAATTTAGAAACTTATTTATTCGTGTTTTAATATACCAGGTTAGAGAAATTTTAGAAAAAAATCTGGTTATTATTTCGATTGATTGTAACTATGAAAATAATGTGAATTTTTCAAAAATCAGACCCTGTACAGAAATCCTAGCTATATATAGGTAAAATATTATCACTATAAAAGATTTTCATAAAAGGAGAACATTTTGAAACTATGTCACTCTTTCTTCCTTTTTTTGCCAAAAAATTGCATTTAAATTATTTTTCTTTAATTTATATTCTAATTTAAGTGACACTAAAATATCAAACAAATTACTCATGTTTTTGTCCTCGAAAACAATATCCTTCGTGTTTCTTCTGAAACACGTGATTTCATTTATCATATGACTGTCTTGAATTCAATCCCATTATCAATTATTCTTTCATCAAGTTATAACACATACTTCTCAAGATCGTAAATTATTTAAATAAAGAGAACTATTTAGAAAGATCATAACACAGATATTGTAAAAGATACAGATGTGTAGAGAAAAAAATGTGTTAGCTTCAGACAGAATTAATAGAATCAAAACTATTATCATTGGAATCTGGCATTTTACTTTAAAGCATTGGATTGAAAAGAATTTTACCCGTTTAGCATCATTTTCGTCTCATGGCTACATTTTTAAAAATTACAAGATTTTCTTCTCCGAATTCAATTTATATACAAGTTTCGAACTTTGAGTAAATTTTTTCAAAAAAAACCCCTCAGTTTCGGCTTAAGGCTTTATTACAGCATGCGTATTTGGAGCAATGTTCCTTGAAAGCCACCATTCTGAGAAATTTCTACCCAATTGTCATAGCAACGACTCTGAATAACTTTTTCCTAGTGAGCTGAAAACATCGCTCGAAATTAAAATTGCTTGAAATTCCAGCCAATGGGGTTCTTCGTCTCCCTACGTCATAAACAAGATGGCAGCCTCGGTTTCATCAAACGCATCAGAAATGGTGTGTAATATTTTAATGGTGTATAATATTTAAATGGTCGTACTGCTCTGTTTTTGTTTATTATTGTCAACAAAGCGAGCAAATAGAATAAAAGAAATAATGTTGGATGTTCGTTTTCTGAAGCAGAAAAATCGGCGAGTAATTTTTCAATGTGAGGGTAGGACGTGGCTGATTCAGAGCATGTCGTTTTGCTTACGGTAACCCTTCACCCTTACAGCTGCTTGAAAATTTTTCCAAAATGGTTGTTCCAAACATGCGTGTGTGATAAGGCCTTTATACAGGGATCGGCTTACATTCAGAAATTGCCTTGTGTTTCTGAATGTAAGCCGATCCCTTTTTTTTATTCAAATATACTTCTTATTTTTCAAAGCGCTTGGGTTACATTTAACAATATAACACAACAATATAAGCAACAATGTAACCCAAGGTTTGTGATAATTTGGGGGGAAAGCTGTATACTTACTAGAGGCGTTCGTAGATGCAATTAAGAAGAAAGCTAAACTTTTTCTAATTGCTCTATCACCTAATATGAGCTTCCTCTGCCTTTATTGTTATATGAATATTACTTGGAATAAACGGCTTAAAATTTAGAATTATTTCTCACTTACTAAATTATTTACGAACAGCTGGCCTGATTTTTATGATTTTCTCAAAAAGTAGTTTCTTTATTCTGTTTCATTTAGAAGTTTTGGGTTACAAACTGATACTTACTTTTCTTACCTCACAAACTTAGTTATTATTCCTTTAAATTAGTTATTTAAAAGATTTAATTTAGTTCTTCATTGGCATTATGTAAATGCATCTTCTAAGAACTCTGGTATTCTATATTAATCTTTTAAAATTACAGCTAAATCATGAAAATTAGTGAAATTTAGGTCATTAATCTATTTTTAGAGACAACGATTATACAATACTTCCTTTCACTTATAAGCGTATTTTTCAAAAAATTCCTATTTTAATACTTATGTTCGTATGTTTATTATTTTCTTACATTTTAAACACGTCAGTAAAAATTAGATAAAAGTTTAAATAATTAATAATTTTAATGTATTTGTTTTACTAAAATTATGATATAACGCATAAAAAAACTATATTTGACAAATTTAATGGAGATTAAATAAACAAAATATTTAAGTTAATCATAGCCTTAGTACATGCGATTAGCATTTGCAGCTAGTGGTTGCCAAAGTTTATTTCATGGAAGCCTTTTTTTAAAATCACTAACAAATGATCAAAAAGAACTCCAGACGAATAATAAAATCTCGAAAATATACAAAAATTAATTACGAATCAAAAATTCAACAAGCGTCGATTATTCGTTGCAATTCTTTTCTCCAAATGAAAGAAACATAATTAGAATAGCTTCAAAAGTTGCCCATTTAAACAACATAACTTTAACAATAGACGATTACATATCAGCAAATAAGTTAGATAGAATTACATGTCATATATATGAAATTAAAGCAAACGATAATAATATGGAAAAGAATTTTCAACCTAAACATTCACAACCAACATTTACAACTACTGTACAGTTTAAATATTCGAATATGCATTAATTCAAAATAAAGGGAAAAAATGTAATAGATTTGAATGTTTTACAATACGAACAGCATTTTTAAATAGTGAAATAAGAACAAAAAAGTTAAATATAAAGAAAAATATAAAAGCGTGACAATCAATTTTTAAAAGTTATCTTCCCCATTTTAAAATAAAGCAAAATTTTTTAAAAAATCCTCAATTCTTTTCTTAGGAGAAAAAAAAGCAAATGCTTAAATCATCTCATTCTCAAAAAGAATACACATTTTCTTAATTGAACACGAAAAAGCATTGTGTGTGATGCACTGGTTTCTCCAGGAAGAGCATAATCCAATTACAGTCGCGAAAGACAAACGTGCATTCCTGTCTTTAGATGTCATATTTGACACGCTCTGCTAACTCAACCATAATGTGTTCTAAGACTATTTCTCCTGTGCGGGGGAAATATTTCCCATTTGAAGTCGTAGAAATAACGCAAATCTTCCGCGTTTTTATTTATGTTTTTAGCGAGATATTTCAAAGTGCTATTACTGGTTTGCTTGTTTGTTTGGTTCTCTTTTTTTCTTTCTTCAAAAATGCTCCCACTCCTCCGAAATCGAAATCACAGCACGTAATTCTTAACTTAATGAAAGGGTAAAAATAGCGCTCGAGTCGTTAAGGAAGTTTGAAATAATTGGTACTTTAGTAATAGTTTTAATTAAGTTCTAAACTGAAAGAGAGGACTAGAGTGTAGAGTTGCTAGGTAATGAAGAAGACTGAGTTTTCTGCTCTTTATTTTGTGATTTAAGAAAACAAAAAGAAACATATTTCCTGGTAGAATTTCTCTTACATAAAAAAAGATATCATCGATGTAAAGGCGAATTATGTTGTTATGCATTAGATATATAAATTGTTCTTATTCAAAAAGACATTTCAATACACACCACACACACACACCACTTCAATTTATAAATTAAGGATGCCTATTTTGGGATTAAAAGGGTTGAAAAGTTGTAATAATGAGCCATCCGGTATAGTGGTTAGCGATGCTGACCGCTGTGTCGTAGGGCCTGGGTTCGAATACTAGCGAAGGATTGGATGTTTATAAATTACCGTACTCTAAATAGCCGTCGAGGTAGGTAGCTACTCCTCTCGTGAGGTAGGTGTAAGAGATGGGAGGCCCCTGACCGCTCCCAGGGTGTTCTCTCTCAAAATTCGGGTGGAAACGAGCCAAATCGTGCTGTCACCTGCTTGGTACTCAAGATTACGGTAACGGCAGGCGTACAATCTAGCCCTCTGCCATGATGAATTTCGTGGACCTCGATCTTGCGAATGCCGATTAGGTGGCATAAGTAAAAACAACAACAACAAATATTTTATTCAAAATAATCAGAATCAGAATATCAACTACAGTGATGTTTATTCTTCCAGAAGGATAAAATTGTTGATATTTAATTAACAAATGATTATAACAGGTTATTTTAGAGCTTTGCTTTTCTGAATATTCTACTAGTCTTAAATGAAAGGGGAGGAAATGGAACTCCACAAATATACTTAGATTATATATATATAATAAATATATATATATAATATATAAAAAAATAATAATATAATATATAATATAAAGTAAAAAAAATTACAGTTAAGGACAGATTCCTCCTCCCACGTGTTTTTAATCGAGGATAGATCGATTGCAGGAATCTGGTATATTTAATACATTTTATTTTTTTAAAAATGATTTTTTTCCATGTTGACGCAAACAAAAGCAGAGTTGAAAATAGACGTTGCTTGTCATTTATGATGGATAGTACCAATATTTGAAAATGCCCTTCAGCCTACGTAAGTCTCCATCTGTTTATGAAAGATTTATCGATATTATTTTTCAGCCCTCGGTCAATGACGGCATTGTTTTGCCTTTTATGGACGATGTTAAAATACTATCTGCTGATGAAAATAAATTTATGAGGGGGGGACTAAATCTCTCTCTTGCTCTTGCAAGTGAGTGTTATTAACCCCTTAACTGGTTTGCGCATACATCGTGCGGGCTACAGAAAGCTGGCCGTAAGTCGTTTGCCCGTACGTTGCACGGGCTCGTTTTTCTATTTTTGATTCACACATTTTTTTAATTCTTATAGTGATGTTATTAGTGCTAGTGTTTTTAAGAGATGCAGTTTGTCCAGGTACTGAAATACTTCTCATCCGGGATTTTCCTTGTGGTGAAGATGGGAAGTTTTCTTTGAAGATAGAAATTTAGACTATTGAAAATATTCGATAAAGAACAGCGATTGGAAACGCGATGCGCAATTTGTTGGTTGAGAAGAAGAAATTAAAATGGAAAGCTATCCAAAAAAAGCCGGTACTATACCTGTTGCCATTGCAATGTAAGTATGACATCATGCTTCAATTTTTGTGTGCATGTTGTATATGTATATACACACATTCAAACATTTTAAAAAGATGTACGAACGTGAAATATTTTTGTAAGTATGAGAGACATTCTTTTTTGATGTTCGAGAAACATTTTTCATAACATGCCGAGTGTACTAAAAAAAGCAAATATTAAGGGATTTTTGTTTACCACAACTATAAAACGAACAAGTTATGTAAAAAAAGTTTTTTGAAGTCAATACCTACTTAGGTAGACAAAGAAAACTTTATTTTGGTTACTTTCGATTAATTATAGTTATAATTAATATAAATATGTATATACATATGGCAGAATCACAATATTAAGTGAGAAAATAGAAAGTGAATTTCCTTTCTATATATGGTGTTGAACTTTTTTTTTTTTTTTTTTTTGCTTTTACTCTTTCATTAATTAAATTAAATTGTTCTAATTAAATAGTACAGTAAAAAAGAAATAACGTTAGCAGAAATTAGTCCAACACGCTATCCATTGCACTAAAAGGACACAACGAACGATTTTCTTTTATATATCTATACAGTTAGACTATTACTTTTTTGTTGATATTTATTCATTTTTTAATTTAATTCATGAATTAATATTTGAAAAAACTGCATTAACATCCAGTGTCATCCACTACAAGTTTAAAAAAATTTAGTTGAACTTGAATGGATGAATGGAAATTATTTTATTAACGCGCGCGATTGAAAATTGAATAAGATATATATATATACTTATATAGGGAGAGGTGAGCTATAATAGTAGTAATTGAAAAAATAGTGTGAAACTTTAAAATGGAAAATTAAAATAAAATTTTTTCCATTTTCACATTCTGTTAAGTGTTATGCCTAGTTATATGCAATAAAAAATGTGCCTTTTTTGGAAATTTTTGATAAAAAAGTACCCCCCCCCCCTCTTATGGGGTTAATGTCGAACTACAAAGCAACACAAAGGCTGTTGATGATAGACCTCGTCACTTTGAACTTATTAAAATGACGAAGACGACACTTGAACTGGCACCACACTCCTAACTTCCCAACCACTCCAAAGGAAGAACTTTTCAGTTCTTCTACGCAGCGTGTCTTCATTGGCAATAGGTATCAAACTCATGACACTGCGGCCATGGGTCCTCAAGAAAAATTGGATTTCTCTCTAAAACAAGTGATAGCAAAAAAAATTGCATTTATCCTTTTAATTTAATAATGAAAGCCATTCTTAATTTTTCTGAATCCATTAGATTGAGACCTATTCAAAGATTTTTAGGACTCATAAGATA
This sequence comes from Trichonephila clavata, assembly GCA_019973975.1. Classification (NCBI taxonomy): domain Eukaryota; kingdom Metazoa; phylum Arthropoda; class Arachnida; order Araneae; family Nephilidae; genus Trichonephila; species Trichonephila clavata. The sequence goes on along the minus strand of BMAO01025881.1, from coordinate 33,861 downwards.
TTTTTGAAAAATTACTTCCTCAAAATTTGTTTTTGCTAAGCGAATTAGAATTTTTTTTTTCAAAAATAAATAAATAAATACGATTCCTAAGTAAAACTCAACGAAAGAACAAGAAAGGTTTTAAATGAGTTATCATTTCAAGAAACTATTTTAAGAACCAATTGATGTTGGTCTGGATGGGTCTAACCCATTTTGAACACACTTCGATGTTCTAAGTCAGCGATACTCAATCTGCGGCCCACCGGACCCTTTTAAGTGGCCCGGTCATGGCTTATTGCTCCGAGAAATTCATTTATTTATGAAAATTTGGTGGGAAATTCTTTGTTAAAAATCAAATATATCAATTTTGCTTTTTGCTGTCGATGTCGTATGGAGCGAATCGATACTTTTTCTGATTAGTAATAATAGACAACAGTCGAGTAGCGACTATTTCATGAGTGGAACTGATTTTTAACTATCTTTCACATCTTACAAGCGAAAAATATTCGAAGAAAATAGATTGTTTCAAGACGATTGAGAAGTTGACTAGTTTGTAATGATAAACAAGCATGGTCCATTAGTTCTTTGATTTGCACGAAAATGTACTTAAGAAATACCAATGTACAGGAATCGTTCGATGACACTTTTCCTCGAAGTTTTCTTTCAAGAGATGATATAAGTAGGCTTTCTTGAATAAAATTTACAACAGCAAAAAAGTTTTTTGTCGGTGGTAATGTCACAGCGATAACAAAGGCCCCCTATGAAATTTGTTACATCATTGGTATCACATGAAACCGTTTACTGATGCATAAATTGTGAAAGAGCGATTTTTAAATGCTTTCAATTTAGAAAAATTAAAAAAATATATAAATTCAATAAAAAACATAATAAATAATAATTAAGAAAAGTAAAATAGGAGTTTTGATATTTTGATCAATTTCCATATTTTAAATTTTTTATGTTATCTTAGTCTTAGTCTCTCCCCATCAATCCTCGTGTGATAGCATGAAATAGCTAAGTGTGAAATAGCAAGCGTGAAATAGCTAACACATGTATGCGGCCCGGCAGAAAAAAAGGCTGAGCACCTTTGCTCTGTGGTAACATTTTTCATCCCTTATATTCATACAAGCATTGAGGATTACATTCGAAAATAAAATAAAAAAGAAACGAGCCTTACAGTAGTCGCACACGATGTGTAACATCTGGCATGTTATTGTGGTAAATTAGCAATAGCAACTTAAATCCTGAGAAAAAAATGAATCGAGTATGATTGGAAATAATTTTCTATGGAATAATTATATCTTTAATGAAAATTTTATTTAATTAACACAAGGAGTAATGCAATTTTTTTTTATCAAAAATAATTATTCTTGTTCAATTTGGGGAAGAGAGGTAATGATAATTTATGATAACTAAAGTATGACACATATACTTGTGTTTTCAAAGTATTTAAAAACCGTTGAAAAATAGCGTCAATAACAGTACCACTGTTAGTTGTCGAAACATTTCGATTTGTGTTCATTTCGAGCTTGAGTTCATCATTCAAAAAATCTATGAGTAGCTCGGCTTCTAGCAAACTGAAGTTAACTTTAAAATCACCGCTCAAAATCATGAGAAGTGAGTGATAGTTTTTTTTTTTAAAAAGAGCAGAACCACCTTTTCGGTATACGGTAAAAGTAAAAAATGCAGGAAATTTTTAACTTTTTGAACCGTTTGATTCGGAGAAATATATACGACCACCGAAATAACTGTTTGTCCATTTTCAAATAAGCGTTTTGCCGCACATATGTCCCCGATATCTTGACTAACAATACCCAGTCCACTTGTTTGACGATAAGTAGTATCCATATGTCGAGTCACAACATGTGAGTTGTTCTGTGTACGATAGATCGCAACACCAGCTGCTCTGTGGCCCGGTCATTTAAATTGTACGCAGCAATCAAAGTCAGGTATCGAAACTCGTTCATCATTGTCTAACCGCGTCTCTGCCTTAAAGGACTTAGCTTCTTCTCTGATACTAAAGTGAGAAAACAAAAACAAAGATCCCATGGCCTAGACCGCAGGGGGTGGTGTATGGGCGGAGCCCCTCCCGAATGAAGGAGAAAAAACAGAACTTCACTGAATAGCGCGCGCTTCCCCCAACTTCCTGTTACGCATTTCCGTCCCTTTTCACGAAATCTCTCCCACAAATCTCCAGCAATCGAGAGGAAAGATGTTACACATCAAAAATACTAAATTACCATATGATAAAATTATAGATACCTTTCGATTCTTGTTAGGCTTCACAGGGGACACACTCAAATTCAACGGCATGTGGCGGGCCTCAAAGTTAACCCTCCTTGTCCGAATTCAAATGTGACCCAGGCTGCTTCTGCCCACATCTTGGCTTGTATTGATTGCCATAAGACCCATCTGCTCTCAAGTTCTGCTGCAGCTCTGCATTGTTTGAAAACGCACTTGGCTCATGGACTTGATCCAGATCAGCGATTCTCAACCTGAGGCCCACCGAGCCTTTTTAAGGGGCCCGGTCATGGCTTATTGTTCTCTGATAAATTCACTTATTTGAGAACAAAGTGTTAAAAATTTGGTGAGAAATTCTTTGTCAAGAAATCAAATGTTATCAATTTTGCTGTCGATGTCGTACGGGAGGTGAATTAATATTTCTTTTTCTATTTGTAATGGTTACTGTTAATGATAACAGACAACAGTGGAGTAGCGACAAATTTTTTGGGGGAACTAATTTTTAACTATCTTTCATATCTTGCGAGCGAAAAATGCGTGAAGAAAATATATCGTTTAAAACTATTGGGAGAGGTTGACTAATTTATAGAGAAAAACAAACATGGATCACTAATTGTTTGATTTGTCACGGAAAAGTGTTGTATTTAAAAAATGCCAATAAACAGGAATCATTCAATGACACTTTTTCTCGAAGATCTCTTTCAAGAGGTGTTATATAAATAAGCTTTCTTGAATAATCTTTGCAATAGCAACAAAGTGTTTTGTCATTAGTAATGTCACAATGGTAACAAAGACATCCGAAAAAGTTTGTTATATTATTGGTAGTCATACGAAACCGTTTACTGATGCAGAAACTGTAAAGGAGTGTTTCTTAAATGTGTGTGCTTCTAATTTAGTGTTAGTAACAAAAATAAAAAATATAAAAAAATAATAATTTAAAAAAAGCAAAATAGAAGTTCATTATTTTGATCAATTTACGACATTTTAAATTTCCAATGTTATCTTGGTCTTAAAGCATTTCTCCCCCCCCCCCCTTTTATCTTCATTTTGCAGCCCGCATTAAATAGCTGACATATGTATGCTGCCCAGCAGTAAAAATGGTTGCGTACCCTTGATGTTGATGTTTCTGTCAATCAACAACATGTCATGTACAACAACAACAACATATAAGTACCTTTACTTATATAATAAAAAAATTGAGACTCGGTTTTTATTTTGCCCTTCAAAATAGAAAGAAATTTCATATTCTAAGGATTATCATAAAATCGATATGAACGATGCACAATTTTCAAATGTTTATTAAAACTTTTTCTTTATTACGAGAAATTGTGAATCTTCTTTGGCTATGATATTAAATTTTAAGAAATTTGTAGTGTGCTTGCAGATCATAGAATTTTCTGTATCATTTTGGATGTAGTTGTTGTTGCTTATGCCACCTGTCTGACATAGTCAGATCGAGGCCCACGAAATTCATCATGGCAACGGGCTAGAGATACGTCTGTCGTTAGCCTAAGCTTTGAGCCCATGAAGGAGACCATACGATTTAGCTCACGATAGATGGGGACACCATTCGGACACACTGATTTAACGATCCCGTACTCCGTGTGTACTCGGAGGGTATTTGGTGGCATCGGGCATCGAATCCAAGCTATCCGGTCTGGCGTCCGATGCTCTAACCACTAGGCTACCCTCGGCCCATGGATGTAGTTTTGAAAGAAGTTACTGTAGAGGGCGTGAGAGAATCCCACTTGAACCTACTCATGATGATTTTCAGAGATGGTACATTATAGAAAAATTCGCATAAACACAAAGGCATCAGTGACAACACAAAAACGTGCGATCATTTCCAATCCAAAAGCCTCCAGCTTGTATTTTTATCGATGAAGTTTCGAGAATGGTATGAGTTTCTAATCATAGGACCAGGATTTGTTGGATCCAGTTGCTGATGTAATATTGCGTCATTTTGACACAAAAATTTTACAACGTGGCACTTTTTAAGAACCAAGTTAAGGTTTGCCCCAGGAAGTTCAGGACCAAAAGGAATTTTTGAAAAATCTCACTCAGCAGAATTGAAATGGTGAGTAAGTGTTTATTAAAACGTCGCATTCAAAAGCAACATGAGTGCTATTGGCTACGGGCCTCGTAATTATGAACTATGTTCAAGTGATGAGGACAACACCCGACATGTCATACCACTCTCTTTACTTCCCCATCACACCAATAGCCCTCATGTTGCTTTATGATGCAACATTAACAAAACTCTTACTCCACATCAGGTCAGCGTGATTAATTTGAACCTACCATGTAAAGGTCATCAGCCCTCCTACAGGCTAGGTCTTCAGTGATCTCAGGACTCGATCCATGACTCGACAAAGCCGGCCGAGAATTCTTGGCCACGACCACATAGGATAAATTCTTATAAATCTAAAAAGGCTGTTTTAAATTCATATATTTTTGTTTCTCTTGAGAAGAAATTTAATGTAATATTCTTAAATATTAAAGGTATTTAAATTTAGTTCTTGTTTTAATCTTAAATTAAATTCTTTTTTCAATCATATTTAAGTCTTTACATTACAAGTAACAATTCCTTTTTAATCAGTCTTCTTTTTTCATTTCGCATATTTAAATAAATTTGGTTTTTTCTTGAAACTGTCGGAAATTTTTTATTTTATGAAATTATAAGCCTTCTAAAATAGTTAGATTTTATTTTAAATCAATTTTACAATTATCCATGCATGTCCGGGGAAAGTTTTGGGTCTTACGCGTATAAACACATTGGAGGAAAAAATATTCATTTTTTGATAATTAGATACAAATATCTTAGGAATTATAATCTCAATAAAGAAATACAAAAATGTGAACCTAAATTAGTTTCTCACCAGAGACATTCAGTTGAAAGAGAATGAATTTGATTTGCAAAAAGTTTAAACTTAATTTGCAGGGTTCAATTTCATTTGGAAAGAGATACAATTTAATTGAGAACAGGAGGTGAGCATGATTTTGAAAATGTCAAAATTGATTTGAAAATGTTCTAATTCACTGATACATGTACACTTTTGCACACTTGTGAATGGTTTTAAAAACGTAAAAGAATAGTTTTTAATTGGTGCTCCTCGAACTTTGTAAAAGTGTTGTACCAATATTTCAAAACCAGGGGCAAATGTGAAAAAAGACAAAGAAAATGAAAAGCAAAAATCTTGTATCCGTTAAGTTAATTTTCAAAATTCGCGACCCAATATTCAATCATAATTTTCATCGCCCCCTATTCAATAAATTCAAAAATACTATACTTTGCCGCTAAAGCTACACAATATGATTTTAATCTCTCAAGTGCATCGGCATATATAAATGTTTCGCTTAGCCAAAGCGTTAATTGCCCCGGACGTATATGTATAAGTCAATCCGAAGCACGATCTTTTCTGTGCACTGCTGTCCATAAAATTATTCCGAAGACTTTGGAATGCAATAAAAGGACCTTGACAATGTTTCTGAAAGATTTTCTTACTTCAGATTATTTGCTTCTTTTTTCTTCCTCCCCCCCCCCCCCGTAATACATCACATACGTGCGCCTACGTGGAAAACGGTTGACATTAGGCAACGAATCACGTAAATTTTAATTACACAGCAGTTAAGGGATTAATTATATAACATACAAATGATGAAGGTAAGTGTTAATTCTTGTGTACAATTTTATATATGACAATCCAATGGAGTCACTGGTAATTATTAAACTTGTTCTTAACTTAGAATTGTTAAATTAATTATAAAATACATTGTGTAGCACTAATACATTTATAAGTGTATTATATCAGTGTAAATGTGTATTTTATTTTTTATTATGTCAGAATGTATTTTGTTTGTTTACTTTCAGTAAATTAGTAATTTTTAAATTAATTTTTTGCGTTTGGCTTTTCAATATGCTCACCCCCCCCAAAGGGGGCGCACCGAACAGTTTGAGAAACGTGCGTTAAGTTCACAGAGTTTATGTTTTGAAGTGTGTAAAATGCTTGTTTTAGAATTGTGGGTAAAAGTTCACTTAAGCGACAAAACAATTTCCTAGGAAGTACAATAGCTGAAATTACTCTCTAAGAAACTAAAAATACATGTTTTTGCAAAATGTACAATCATGTCTGAAACAGAAATTTGGATTTGACCCTGATTATTCCAGCACCAGTCATGGTATTCACAATGAGCAGAGAAAAAAAAAATGAACAGATTAAAATTTTTACAAAATGCAATAGAAAATTTTCCAATGATTATTTAAAACTCGGGTTCAATGAAAATAAATCTCAGATGTTTGGAAAGGATTTGCATTAGTGTAATGGAACCATAAAAAAAATCTAAAACGATATTTTACATCTATATATATAAGCTCGCCAATCTCCGGCATATAAGCAATAGTTATTTGTACTTATTTTTGAGTAATCAAGGAAAAATTTTAAAAATAGTCACCAATATCTAGTAAGAAACAAGTTACGCAGTATAAAGTTGCAAAAATAATTGCTCAAAATTCAAAACCACTCATCATAGTAATGCGGCTGAGGCCATTTTCATTTATTGTTACTATCCTTTCCTCTAGTGCAGCGGTTCTTAAACTTTCGATCGCCGCGGTCCCTCTTTATGTATCAGCTTAACATCCCCCCTCCCTAGATTTTGATCAACCCTTCCTGACGTCCAACACATAACTAAGTGATTTAAAGGTTTCTCAATAGTCCTAAGACTGCCTCTGCAACTTATACAGATCTTTTTAACTTTTTTTTTCCTTTCAAAAAATATTGAACATCGAATTATATATGTATATAAAAATATTAGAAAATTCTATACAAATATATATATATATAATATATATATATATATATATATATTCAAATAAACAAAAAATGTAGGTTCAATTCCATTAGGAAATCATGATGGATGCAATCGTTATCGTATCAGTGGGTTACGTGAATTCAGTTTTAAGTCTTTGCATATGTTACAGTTAGTTTTTGTGGGATATGGAGCACAGCAAAGGCTATTATCCCCTTTGCATATGTGTTTCTACTATATATTTTTTGAAAATATATCTTTTTTAGTAATGTGGATGCGCAGTTGCAAACAATAAAAAAAACTGAATTAATAGTCTTGATCGAAATACATGTTCTGGTAAATATTTTTATTGGGGACAATTTAGTGATCTATTCTAGATGGCTCACCTTTCAAGTTTTCCACCAGGTCTTTCAGTCCGTAAAAGATGGATGTCTTAATATTAGAGGAGAGACCTTCGCGGACCCCCTAGAAAGACGCTTCGAACTCCTGTGGATCCACGATCCATAGTTTAAAAACTACTGTTCCAGTGTGAAGAAGAGAAGAGAGAGAGAGAAAACTCCTCTTATACATATACACGCGCGTACATAAAATTGATTGAAAAGGGAGTGCCAGACTCCTCGGTACAATGATTGAGTCCAAATAAGTCATAAAAAGCTTTCTCCTTTTTCAAAGCACAAAAAGACGCGTGTGAAAACCATAGCTTTCACAATGTTCTTTTAGTTGAATCAACTTAGAGGAGGAGAACGTGGTTTTCGAAAGCTTGAGGGAGTGGCATAGTTGACAGCACCATAACGGCAGTAGGATTTTTTTTTATAGTTTTGGAACACAAAACCCCGTAAATGTTTGCTCTTTATAAGTACACTCTGCATCTTAAGGTATCCGACTAGGCTGAAAAAAGTGCTTTTTAGGTGTTTGATGTTTGGTGTTTTTTGGGCCATTAGGGAAAAAAGAAATATAATTATTGAGGAAGTAGGACTAATACATAAAACTAGAGAGTTTCTTAAGTTGTTTTTACAGCATTTACTTTATCCAACTTATAAAAATATTTTTTTAATGTGTTTTTTGAAGAATTAAATTTTTGCGATAATTTGTGCACGAAAAACGGGATATATCAATAAGTATATCAATGAAATTAAAATTGTATAATGTGTAATTTATTTTTATTTATAACGTTTTTCTTAACTTTAAAAATTTTGCTAAAATTTCATAAAAATAAGTTTTTTTTTCAAAAACAAAGGGTGATACATGTTATTTATTTAATAATTATGATTTTTTAAGCCTATTTAGGCTCTTTAAAACAATAAATTTACTCTGAAAATCAATTTTCGAAAAATTGGTCTCCGAACCTAGTCGGATACCTTAAGAATAATGTTTCATATACCTTAAAAGAAATTTTCTCATGTTTTCAAAAAAATTTCATATTCGTACCTCTTTTTCAAACGATGGAGGATTTTGTGCGTGTGTTCATATATAATGGTGTAATACAAAATCTTATAATGTTATTGTAACGTTTACCGCCACACAGCTGTGAATCGGTTTCTTTTGTGGATATGATCGCCACGTGCAGGGAACATCTGTACCCTTAAAATATTGTGTGGTCTTGCCTTGGACATCGCCCCTGGAACCTTTGACGCCACGAGGAACCCCTACTCTACCCACGAACCGGATTTAACTCGAAGATAAAGGTGCCGGCGACTACCTTTTAAAGGGACCCTAGAGAGGGCAGAGGGAGAGACAGTTGAAAACTTTCGTAGAGACGAGACGTAACTTCCTCCCTATCAAACAACAGTTCCTAATCAGTCTAAACAATATATTTTAATTACTTCAGTACACATACTTTAATTAATAGCTGCGACGTAAGTAAACTAAATATTTAAATTTATAAATATCACGTTACCTTTATTTATCTTAAACGTCACACTATAGACAATATGCGCTATTTTGAATTATGTTTCTAATTTCATTTCTTCTCAAGTAACAAATTGTACATTGCCTTGCCAATCCCTATTCTGTAAAGAATGTTTTCAAGAATCTAAATTTCTACCTTTGATAAAAAAAATTCCCGCCTTCACCACGAAGAAAATCTCGGATAAGAAGGATTTCAATACCATGGACAAACTGTATCTCTTAAAAACACTAGTACCAATACTCACTATAAGTAACACTAGTACTAATACTCACTATAAGTAACACTAGTACTAATACTCACTATAAGTAACACTAGTACTGATACTCACTATAAGTAACACTAGTACTAATACTCACTATAAGTAACACTAGCACTCACTATAAGTATTAAAAATAAGTGTAATTCAAAGATAGAAAGAAAACAATCTGTGTACAGCAAACGGACAAACCGGTCGTGGTCAGTTTTTGGTAGCTCGTACGGTGTACTGGCAAACCAGTTAAGGCAGGGATACTCAAACTTTTTTCCTGCTGGGCAGCATACGTTTGTCAGCTATTTCACGTCGGACCGCATACATATGTTAGCAATTTCACGCGGGCCGCATCATGAGGCTTGGGGGGGGGGCAGGTGTTTAAAATGGGGAAAATTGATCAAAATATTTTTAACTCCTGTTTTGCTGTTTTAATTATAATTTTTTATATATTTTTTTTTGTCACTAACACTGAATTAGAAGCATTTAAGAAACATTCCTTCACAATTTCTGAATCAGTGAACGGTTTCGTATGATTACCAATAATATAACTCACATCATAAGATGTCTTTTTTACCACTGTTCTATTTATTACCTCTTGAAAGAGAATCTTCGAAGAAAAGTGTCATTGAATGACTCATGCTTATTGGTATTTTTTAAGTACAGCACTTTCGTGACAAATCAAATAATTACTCTGATCTCCGTGGTTGTTTTTCACTACAAAACAGTCAACCTCTCAATCACCTTGAAACGATATATTTTCTTCGAATATTTTTCGCTTGCAAGGTATGAAAATAAGTTAGTTAAATATAGTTAATAAATATAGTTAAAAATTAGCTCTAACCATAAAACTTGTCTTTACTCCACTGCTGTATGTTATCACTAACCGTAACCCCATAACAAATAGAAAAAGAATATCAATTCGCACTCGTATGACATTGAGAACAAAAAACAAAATGGATATATTTGTGTTTGTGTGTATGTGTTTTATTTACACAAATTTTTTAATATATTGTTCTTAAATAAGTTAATTTTTCTAAGCAATGGTTACTGACCGGACCACTCAAAAAGCTCGGTGGGCTGCAGGTTGTGTATCGCTGAGCTTAAGGGTTCAAGTTAAAAAATCTAAAATCTTCATATTTATTCAAAATTTACAAATAACTTTGAAACGAACCTACTTCTCTTCTACCCTGTGACCCAGCTAAAGGTGTGGAAGGAAGTAAAGGATCATTCGACACGATAAATTCCAATTATTTTATTTATCACTTTAATCGACTCAAACAGAAATCAATTTAACTCAAAAAATAGGATGATCCAGTCAAGTAACAGAGGGAAGAGACGAGAGTCGCGTTTAGGGAGAATACATAAAATAACCATTTTATGATAAAGGTTCTTCTCTAAAATTAATTTACACGGTAGACGTATACTTAATGTCCACTTAACGACTTTAATATTTAAATATCAACGCAATAGGAAGGTGACAGTACCTGAATTTAGGCAGTCTTCTAATCAATATAATTTATCAATGACAACTCTTTTCTTTAATCGTTCACAAGGCCTTTTCAACCACTTACGGTAATTTTCACCTTGTAACTATCTTGTCTTACCTCTGGTTAACTACACTTCTAACTTTCTGTTATCTATTCTCTTCACTTCTATTTCACTAACTCTCAGAGCTCGTGAACAAGAAATATGTATAATAAACTTAATTTGCATATCACGTTTCCTTCTTTAGGAGAAGATTGGTGAATTTTGCTGACCCAAAGAATACCCAAGAGGATTATTAATGGAAGGTCACGTATAGATCCGTCACCACTTTTTGAGTTAAGACAGTGAGATATACACTTTTTTGTAAATGCTACAATTATTCCCCTCTCTTCATTTAAAAGGATGCTTATTACATCTGTTGAGAATCTTTAAAAGCAAGTTAAAGGTAAATGAATCACCAAACGTACGGAAATCATTTTACGCATTTCTAAGCAACTTGATTGGGGCTAAGAGTAATTTGATTTAATCCTAGAATATATTTGCTTCAATTAACATTTTAGAAGGAAAAAAATACTTTGAAAATTAACATATACTTTAGCAAAGAACAATAAGTAAAAAAATGCGAAATTGCAGCAAGGAAAAAAGATAAATTCTCGAGTTTTTTTTTAAACGTAACTCCAAGGTCAGGTTGCAGGAGAAAAATAGAATGCCCGAAAGTCCAGAAATATCTGAAAGTCCAAGAACCCGACCATGTATTAATAAGACCCTGGATGTTTCATAGAAGGGAGTAATGGGCATTTTTTGCTTTTTCTTACGTCCTCTTCAAGCCATTAATAAAACAAAAGAGCGAATGCTTTATCCAATCATAAAGAAGAAAAACTGATGATACCGGTAATGGTGATCGAGGAAGGATAAGACTGTAGCTTGCATTTATATACGTAACTATCGTTTGGTTTTGTTTCTTTCAAGAATATTAGTGTAGGCAGAGATTCCCTAGAAAAAAGTTCAAACGGGCAAAAAATAAATAAATAAATAAAATAAGCGAAATTGAAGCGTTTTCATGTTATAAGGAACAGCTAGATTTACAAAATATTTCCGTTACATTTCGAAAAAATGTGAGCTAACATGTTTACTTTTACAATAAATACTAGCCATTACACGCTCGCAAAGCTGGGCTTTCATTATATTGCAAGACTATATTTTGTTCTGAAGTTATATTTATTTATTTAGGTAGTCTTATCATTATGCTTTTTATGTATCGAAACAATTCCTATAGATATTCCTCTTTTTTCAGTCTGTTGATTTAAAAAGGACATTAATCGAATTTCTAAAACGGAAATATTACCTTCTACGCTCCTGTAATCTCCTCCTCCCCTCCCCCTTTTTTATTGAAAACAATTATAAAATCCCTGTGCACCACAAAGTATCACGCAGGGCTCACAGAAGTAAGTATTAATCACACAATACAAAGGGATGAAAGAAAAAATCCCTTGAGGTTAGGAAGGATTACAAATACTCATAACAAATTCACAGAACTTTTTAAAAGTACTTCTGGTGGAAAGAAGTTGAAGAGGATTCGGAGGTCAATTTATATTAAGTCCCTTGAACCCCAGTCTTAGGTTATTTCGTTCTCTTTTAAACTTGGAACACAGAAGGAGCACATGTTCTCGCCACCAATATCACAATCACAGGAAGATGACGGAACTAAATTAAAATTGCTCAAGTAGCTTTTAAAGTTGCCATGACCAGTTAGAAATTGGATTATTTTGTTATTTGTATGAAAGTGATTGCCGAACAGTCTTTTTTTTATTAACGGTTGGAAAAAATTTCTTCGTTACGCTCCCTTAATTTGATGTGAGATATTCTTGGTTCCAAGCCTTCGCCATTCCTTCTTTCATAATCTTCTTGTAAAATGACTTAGGAATATTAACGGCTATGTCAATTTTGCGCTTGGTTGCAGCCTTGGCTAGCCAATCGGCCCGCTCATTTCTAAAAATGCTCGTGTGTCCGCGAACAAATGCAAAATCTATTGAGATGTTTTTATCTTTTAGGCTTTTAAGTTGCTTGGAGTCGATTTCTACAAACCCCTATTTTAGTGGATCTCTAACCAGCAAAAGAAATATGCTTGCCAAATTTCAAATCTGTGGGTCTAATAACGCAAAAACAGGAATTTATGTTATCTATATAATGCTCCCGTAAGATAGATAACCCTTAAGGATATGCTTTCTAGAAAACCCGCTCTTAGCAAATTTCTGAACAGAAAGAACATATTTCTCAAATTTCTCAATTAGGGTGTCTAATATTTCAAAACCGGGATTTTTTTTCTATAACACTCTCGTCCCCCCCCCCTCTCCCGTTAATCCCACCTTTTGACTCTATTTTCGTAAAATCCGTTCTTACTAGATCTCTACTGAAAAAAATAAATATATCTACCAAATTTCACGTCTCTGAATTATGCAGTTCGAAACGAGAATTTTGCCCTATAAAACCTCTGCAACCCTAGTTAGGGAACGGTTTCTTGTAAAACCTGTTTTTAACGGATACCTACTCACCAAAAGAAACGTGCTTGCTAAATTTCAAAACTGTGGGCCTAATAAATCCGAACATATCTTGATGAATGAGGGAGTGTGTGTCTCTTTTCCTTCTTTATATGTGAGCCGGGTGTTTTTTTTAATGGTGAAAGTCCATTTTATATTATTTGGAGATATTTAAGACTTTCAAAGTAATTATACTTTTTAATTTATTAACTATGTAAATTTATATTGACAAAATGATGAAAGCTTTGAAGGGGTTTTTTGGAAAACTGTCCATAGATAAAAAGCTCATAGCAGATTGCATTCAAAGTTATAATTAACTAACTTTTTGTCAAAAATGGACTTCTACCACTATCAAAGAAAACGGCTCATAAACAGATGAATGATAAATCTTATACCATTATGAAAACTCTATAACACGTTTTATTTAACCGATTAATTGATAAAGGGAAAAAATAAAATTTCTAAAATAAAATGAAATAAAACAAATTGTAAATAAAATGGAATAAATTAAATAAAATTTACAAGCAGAAAACTACGATCAGATGGCGAGTTCGGCAACTCAGATGACACCCTATTTTATGACTGAGAATCATAACATACATATTTAGTTGTTCTATGCAAAGGTTTAAAAAGAGCATTTTTAGCTATCAAGGAGATATATTATTTTTAAAAAATTCTTCAAACGAATAAAATGCTAAAAAGAAATTTTTCATAGGTACAATATATGTTTAAAATTAATTTCAGTATTGGTGAAAGCAGATGAGAATTATAACTTAAACAAAATGATGAATTGCGTTCAGTTGATCAATGTACTGATAGCTTAAATATCACTTTCCTTAACGTCTAGCCAAATTTTAGCAAACAAAACAAAAAGAACTGAAAAATAAACAAAATAGAAAAAAAGAATTGTTTAAAATACATAAAAGATTTTTTAAAAAAGTGAATGTTTTTTTAATTGTTTTCAGATCCACATATCTTCATTTGACTAAATAAAAAAAACTGTAATAGTCAGATAAAAAAGATGTATTTATATTTCAAGAAAGCATTTCTTTTTCACATCACTTGATAAAATTATATCGTTAAATTTATTGAAAATCTTCTGGAAAAAATTATATAAAATTTCTATTTATATGAAAAAAGTAAAAAAGAAATTTGTATTCAGGAACAAAATGTAAAAAAAATTTAATACAAGAATGTATTTATTTCTGTTTTTGTACAAAATTGTAACTTCCTTTTGACATTCTATAGTTTAAATATTGTAGCTCATTTCTAGTTTTATGGTGATACGGAAACTTCGTAGTAAAATCTTTTATTTCTGTATAAAGGGTAGTTCACAGTATAAATTTTATTTATAATTTAAATGGGAAAATTATAATAAGTTCATTTAAAAGGTTATTATTGGAGTTTAACCCTTATAATAAATTTTATCTATTTAAAATATTTATATTAGAATCCAATAAAATACTTTGCCTTCTTTCCTTAAACAATTTAAATTCGAATTTATTTATGGCTTTTCATTGTGTTTGCTATATTTAAGCTACAACTTATCGTCTGCTCGATGACTGTGACAATCAATCACTATTCGTATTTCTGACGTTGATCTGTGAAGCATTGTTCGTACTGTAGACATGATTCATGTCTAATGGATGTATTTCTTAGCCCTTATTGCCCCTTTTCATTCCCCTCGACATACCATTCTCCATAACTTTTTTTGAAACTCCGACTAAAAGGGATTTTCGGCCCTTGTTTTCGGTAATTTGTCGTCCCCCATGCTACCTGCCATCAACCCTCTAAATTTGTCGGTCGAATTCGGCAACACCCTGTATATAGCTAAGATTTTAGCACAGAGCCTGAAAGAGGATTTTTGAAATATATAATTTAAAAAAGGGAATTTATTCATATATTAATATATCACAGTAGAGAAATTTTAACAAAAAACACCAGCTATAGTTTCAATTGATCGTAACTCTGAAAATAATGTGAATTTTTCTAAAACCTTAGTTCAAGCTCTGTAGAGAAGCCTTCACCGTAGTGTTTTGTCAGTAGTAATGTCATAATAGTAACAAAGACATCCTAAGAAGTTTGTTATATTATTGGTAGTCATAGGAAACCGTTTACTGATGCAAAAATTGTGAAGGAGTGTTTCTTAAATTCTTTTAATTTAGTGTTAGGATAAAAAATAAAAAATAATAATAAAAAAAGCAAAATAGGAGTTATAATATTTTGATCAATTTTCCATATTTTAAATTTCCAATGTTACGTTGGTCTTAAAACATTTCTCTCCCCCCCCCCTCCTTTTAACCTCGTGTTGCGGCCCGCGTGAAGTAGCTAACACTTATATGCGGCCCGCGTGAAATGGTTGACATGGTCCAGCAGAAAAAAAGGTTGAGTACCCCATTTAGAGTATCCTCTCATTGCAGTAAGTGGCCGTTTTAGCCTAGTGGTCAAGCTAACGAACTCGTGGTTGGTGTGTCATGAGTTCGAGCCCAATGCCACTGAAGACCCATCGCGTAGGGATGCAATTTACGTTAAATCTGTCGAGTCTCAAGCGTTCTCCCGTTGGTGTGGTATGGAAGTTTGGAGAGAGTGGTGCCAGCTCATTTGACCATGATTTAAAATTACGAGGTTCCTCGACAAAAGCCCTCGAGTAGTTGAATAGTGCGACTTTAATATTCACTCACTCAATGCAATAAATTTTAAAAAGTACTACTAAAATTATTGTTTCACTTTAATAATAATTAGTTTTATTTTTTATGAAGAAAAGCTGAAGTATACCTTAACTTCAATTTCCATCACTTAACATAAAAAAATATTATTCAATTTTTCCTTTTATAACTACTATATACCAGCATCTTTTCCGCATAAGTATTTATTTCTATCTACCCTTAAATGTGCATATTTCAGAACAAAATCAGTTTCTTATATAAGTAATTGTAGAAAAATAAAACACTAATTAATTATGTCCCCCCCCCTAAAGTTTAAACTATAAAACTCCAACTTTTGAAGTGTATACGCAGTATTGAAGAATTACGAACCTCTGGTGTAGAATGTACTCATATAGCATAGTGTATGAAAGTTAGCTTTCTTTTTATTTAGCTTCAATTTTTAGCTTTCTTCTTATTTTAAGATGTAACTAGATCGTGAAATCCCTTCTTTATATTCTTATTATATTATTTCTACTTTTTGCAACTCATTTTTGAATGTTTGGACAGTACTTACGAGAGAAAAGGTGTTTTGATTTTTATTCGTGTGAAAATTTTAAATTTAAACACATGATTGCTCATATAACACATGGTTTGTTCTTCAATCATTCGATATGAATTGTCAGCAGTGTGCCTGTGCTACATGTTCAGTTATATAGTAGTAAAAAATAATTTATCCCACTCTAAAAAGTTCCTCGTATCAAACGCATAATTCATATAATGCTACATTGTTTTATATATATGTGAGGATAATTAAATTAGATCTAAAATTAAATCCAAGAACACTTCAAAATTTTATTTTCCCGTTGCATCTTCAAGTATTAAATTTATTACCCAGTTCGGGAATGGAGAACACATGGCTTTAACAGATCTTCGCCGCTCCTACCATTAATTTTTATTACTTAGTATTTCAAACATACCTCTTCAATAAGGAATGTACTTGAACAGACATCTGGCTTTTGAGTGGCCGAGAACTCTTGATTTTTAACACGTGTCCGTCTCTCTCTCTCTTTTCAAATCTGATTACAAAATGATTTCATGGAAAAAAGACGGTTAAAATAAAATGTCCTGATGTTCACTCGAAAAAAAAACGACATATATATGCGAGACTTTTTTGTTTATTTATTTTAATTGTTATTTTATTTACTTAATTATTTATGTACATAATATAAATCAGGGCAATATGTAACATATTGTATCGAAACCTTGAAATAATGTTAATCAAGACAACGTGATCCGTGTTATTCGAGTGAGTTAATGAATTTTTCACGTCGGACTATTCAGCTACTCGAGGGCTTTTGGCGATGGACCTCGTCATTTGGAACCATGGTCAAGTAACGAGGACGACACCTGAGCTGGCACCTCCCTCCCCTAACTACCACACCACACCAACAGGAGGACATCTGAGTTCTCGACAGATTTAACGTGCATCGCTCCCCTACACGGCTGGTATTCAGAGGTACAAGACTCGAACTCATGACACGCCGGCCACAAATCCATTACATTGACCACAAGGCTACCGCGGCCACCCGTGTTGTATCAAAATAAAGTCTTAAGGGGTAAAATATTATGATAGCTGAAATTTCGTTTTAATAAGGCATACAAATGAAGATATAAGTTAACTTTTTTTTAATAAAAAACAAAAATGTGTGTGAAATATAAAAATTAAAAATACAAAAAAATTATAATAAAAAAAAATAATGATTATTAAAAAATAAATAGAAACGGCTTATTAAGGTATCCGACTATTTGCGACAACTTTTTTTTGAAAAAATGGAGATATGGGGATATTTTTTGTTCTTTTTCGATTTGTTTAATACATTTTAAGGAAAATGTGCTAAAATTAAGAAGATAAAAAGAAATTATTATTATTAAAATGGGAAAAAATGGGTAAAAACTGACAAAAATAACAAAAACGCAGCCCATTCTATACCGAAAGTTTATGTACAAATTTTTATTTTCTTAATTCTGATGTGTTGCGATGTTATTCATTTTTTAAATGACTTTCAGGAGAAAAGATATTTTAAGTTTTACAAAAACTAGAGCACTTTATCTTAGTTAATATATAAAACTGCTTAAAAAAAAGCAGTGATTATATTCACATAACTTAAAAAAAAACAGTGATTATGTTCACATAAGGGACTGTAAATTTTGTAATAAAACGGTGATTTATAAATCTGAAAGTTAAAACGCTTCTTCTATTATACAGAACATAAACAAAAAATTTAAGTTTATTATTTTCAATACTTTTTTAGCAATCGCTGTACCTTGAACATTTCCAAAAAAAAACACATTTCGGGTTAGACGTGTTTTAATGTATGACATCTTGCTTAAAGTAATGGCATCTGCTTTTACTAAAACAAGAGAAGAGTGTAGTTTTTATTCTAGTAAACTTGGTATTTTTATTAAGCTAATAAGATGGTCTATAAAAAAAATTTGTCAATTTTTCGGCAAAATTTACAATTTTAGGGTAGTCGGATACCTTAAAATCATAAAATCAATTTTCATTATCATTCTCATCAGAAATTGCAGCTAATCTTCCTTCCCCCTCTAAGTTGGTTGAAAATCCTCTTCACTAGTTACTTCTGCATCAGGGGTCGGTCACCCATGGCACATGAGTTACATGTGGCACGCGGTACAATTCTGAGTGGCACTCTGCCCTACTCTACCAATTTGTCAATTTTTGAGTGGATGGAAGTTGATAAATTTGTAATGGACCTTACATGACACATTTTCAGAATTATGGACATTTATAAAATTACGAAAAAATCTGAAAGATAACTCCAAAGATGAATTTACAGCTATTTTGTAAATGACTGAACGTCACTGCTGGAGACATTTAATAGTTTGAAGAGAGAAAATTGTGCATGTATTCTGCTTTCCACTTTTGTAGTTCTACGTGTCTAAGTAACAAAATCTTTCCTCATACGAAAAAAATGTCAAGTCCGCAAGGAAATTGTTGAACAACTGAATGCTCCAAATCACGTCAAATTTAAAGTCACAAATTATATCCCTGATTTTGCGATATAAAAATAGAACGGTGCAAGTACCAGATGAGGCCACGGTAGCCGAGTGGTCAAGGTATTGGATCGTGGCTGGCATATAACGAGTTCGAGTCCAGTAACACTAAAGACCCGCCGTGTAGGGCAGCGATGCACGTTAAATCTGTCGAGAGCTCAAACGTCCTCGGTGTGGTGTGGTAGTTAGGAGAGGGGGTGCCAGCTAAGGTGTCGTCCTCGTCACTTGACCATGGTTCAAAATTACGAGGTCCGTTGTCAAAAGACCTTGTGTAGCTGAATAGTGCGACGTTAATATTCACTCACTCACGGCAAGCACCAGATATGCATTACAATTTTTATTTACCTTTTTATTTAATTGCAATGATGGGAAATACTCAAGTTTTATGTAGTTTTTTTTTTCTTATTTTTATAAATATGTTTTTTAAAAACATATAATACACATAAATTTTAATTTTTTTTTGTTCAAAAAATTATATTCTATGCTGTTTATTTTTACGTTAAGAAATATCTTTAAATGATGCAAAATTAATAGATAATAATATTGTAAATCTATATATTATTGATCTCTATTCTGTAACTCTGCATGTATTATAGCGGGAATCGAATTGTTTCAAATATGTTCCACTGCGTGGCACGCTGAATCATGTTTATAGATTGGTTTAGCACGCCACAGCAAAAAGGTGGCTGACCCCTCGTTTCTACATCGTTACAAAAGTTATCTGACGTAATTGCAGTTACCTGTCTGTTTCAATCCTGCAATTCCTTCAGAATTTCTATATGAGCAAATAAACAATTTTGCAAAATTCGCTTTTTAACTATCCACTATGTTATTATTAAAGGGTCTTTTCAACAAAAAAATTTTCATTTAATTCAGTTATAAATTTATTTATATTTTGTGGCGTGCAATATTGAAATCGTGTTATACGAAAGACGTCTGTACAATTGTTATGCACGAATAATACCTCGAGATTTTTTACCGATACCTGAAATTTTAACGATTATAATAGGCAATGCAATAGAATGTAATAAAACCTCAAAATAAAAAAAAATGTAAATGAGCATTTTGTTTTCAGGAGAATAATTCAGTGGTCTTCAAATTTTTTCAACTCAAGGACCCCTAAAACTTGAAGGTGTTTTCGTGGAACCCCTAGAACTTAAAAGTATTTTCGTGGAACCCCATTTTATACACTTACTTCGAAGAATATATCTCAAAATAATATTTAAAGTAGATCAACATGTTATAGGCACTTTATGTGTAGGCAATTAAAAAAAATATTGAATTTATTATTAAAAAAAAATCTAATCTAAATTTTTAACTATGATTCACTCATTAATAATTTTAATTGTGATCCAAGCATCACCTATCAATGCATTATATTTAGTAACTGGGATATGTGCTTGGTTTTTTTCACAGAAACTGTCGAACTCTAGGTCTATTGAGATTAAATGCAATCGATTATATTCTGAGTTTAATTAGTTTTTATACTTTGTTTTTGTAGCCACTTAGGTGAGAAAGATTATTTAATTACAATGTTCTGAATGGCATTAAAGTGTTTATATGTTATGGCATTAAAGTGTGGAAAATCCTTGTATTTAGCTGAATTTATAACCTAAAATTTAGAAGATGTTTTTGCTTAAATTAAGATTTTAACATCGAATATGTTGATAAGTTGTTTTCTTTCCTTCATTATAGGTCTTTTTTCAACAAATGCAAAGAGGAACATTTTCCATTAAATTTTTCCATTTAGTTTTGCAAGACATTGTGCTAACTAAAGAATATAAAACTGTCTCATGGAACCCCAGATAGTAAACAATAGAACATTCACAATCTAGTAGGAAGTACATATATAAAGATAAAACGTTTGAATTTTCTTTTATTATAGTAAAAATTTAAAAAGGATTACAAAATAAAGTTATCATATAAAAATAAAATTTTCAGTTTTACTGAATAGGAGATGAGCTTTGGATAATTTTAACTATATAAACTTCATAGAGAACGTGGATCCATTTCATACATATTTATTTCTTCTCCATTTTTTTACTGGGACTTGTGGAACCCCTGGGTATGCTTTGTGGAACCCCAAGGTTCCGTAGAACACAGTTTGAAGACCACTGGAATAGTCTTTTAATCTAGTTTTAATTAAATTTTAAAATCAAAAATATTTAAAACTGAATTAAATGCATCTAATTTATATAAATATTACTTTTTCTCAATAAATAATGTCAATAACATGACTTTATTAATCGATTCCTAAACAAAAAAATTTAAAAAGATATGTTTAAATATCTTAAGATCGCAGTAGTTGCTTGATAAAAATAACTAGAACTTAAATTTGTCATTAAGTATTTTACCAACATCAAGCAGTAACTAGACATTTACCGGATTCTTAAGCAAAAGATATAAACAATGTTGACAGAAAGATTCACAAAAGACAAGTTTAACTGCTTTAGAAAAAAACTTTCTTTAAATATTGCTTTTTAAATAATTTATAACCCGTAAGTAAGTCACTTAGATTTTAATAAACGTAGCGATTAAACATTAATAAAAAGAGTTCTTAATTATAGGAATTAGAATTTTTAAATTATTCATATGCTTCGCTTCTTGCCTTTTAGTTCAAATGTCCCTGTTCCCCAGTTTCATGTTCTAACCCATTCTGTACCTAATTAGACATTCTGGTTCCTTTTTTCCTCCTCCAAATTAATGCACTCAATTTTCCCGTAGAAAATTCAATTATTCTCCCTCTGCACTTCGGCCCTGTTCCTTCAAACAACTCAACTCAAGTAGAACTTCTTTCGCATGAAATCAGCAGAATTAATCTTCTATTTTTTCCTTCTTTACAGAATCAAAGTTAATTGCGTTTCTGTTAACGCTTACAGACTATACCAATGTTAAAGCTACGTATTTTTTTCACTTGATTTATTATGTTCACTTTTTTCAAATCAAGTTTATGTAATATTTATTCAATCGGAGTAATAGATTTTTAAGTTTATTGTGGAAAAATGCTAATGAGTCAAATTTTATAGATTGATGTGGGTTTGAGATTACAGAGTATTTATAAAAGCTTAGTACTCTATATTCGATTTATATACTTCGATATAAATATTTTATAGTGGTTTGTCCCATGATATTATGTTTTATTTATTTTCTTTCAAGTTAAAACACTTTTAAAATATCTTATATTTGCCCGAAATTTAAAGACAAATAAATTTTAATATTTTTAAATATTTTTTTATTTTTCTCTATATAAAAAAGTATTTCGAAATTATGTAATAAATGTGCTCTTATCTCTCTCTCTCACACACACACACATTAGAACAATAATAAAAAGGCAGTAAGTTCTGTTCAATATTATAGTTACAAAACTACACAATGCATGTAAATTACAATTTTACAATTTGAGCAATGAGTGCGAATAGTTGTATAGTTTGTACAATGAGGGTTGGTCCCCCGTTAGGCAGTCAGGGGGTAATCCCCCCCAGTAAACATAAAAAAAAAACTTAAGTTCGTTATTAAATTGAATTTGTCCCTCCTACGGTTTTGTCGGTTAAGTTATTATTGAGAATGAATCTGCAGGGTGTCCCTGGATCATTGAAACAAATTTTAAGGACATGTAGGAGGACATCACAAGGATTCAGATTTGCACAGCAACCCATGGTCGGAAACATCTTCATTTGACGCTAGATGGCGTTGTTCACAAGAGCATTTAAGAAAATAGACCTGAATTACCGTTGTCATTTGACCTGTCATCACCCGCAGAAGAGTATGGGACGTTTTACAAACACCGAGCTGGCAGATATGCACCTGATTTTCGGACTGGCAGAAAGAATTGCACGAGCAGCAAAAAAATTGTGCAGTGAAAGAAACCTAAAGAGATATGCACTGAACCACTGAATGCTTGCTTATTTGCACCACAACTTGTGTTATAGGGATCATTACTAGGTAATAGGTATAATGAGGGCGATCCACACATTCCGACGGCTCACAGTATCCGACAAATTTGTTCCATGCAAGGAACAAAATGTGTTGGATACCATTCGAAGGAATTCGAGTACCCTGTTGGGATTTCGAATCACTCCTAGCCCGTCCTTACTATACCTTTTACCTCGTAATGATCCACATTAACACAAACTGTGGTGCAAATTAGGAAACATTTTGGTGGTCTAGTGCATTTCTCTGTGGGCTCCTTTCGAGACGCAATCTTTCTGCTGCTCGTGCATTTATTTCTTTTTATCCAAAAATCAGGGGCTTATCTGCCAGCTCGGTGTTTGTAAAACGCTCCATACTCCTCTTCGAGCGACGACCGCTTCAATGACTGCTGAATTGCTGGTCAGTTTCCTTACATGCTCTTGTGATCAAGGCCACCTAGTGCCGAACGAAGACATTTCCGACCATGGGTTGCTGTGCAAATATGAATCCTTGTGATGCACCCTAAATCATCTTAAAGGTTGTCACATTGATCTAAGGGCACCCTGTATATACATACATTCAAGCCTGTTTTTGCGCAGTGAGGAGGTTAGAGACCATGCATAAAAAAAACCTACAAAAAATATCCTGAAACTTCAAAAGTAGCTATGAAATATGCTGTTTGAAATAAATTTAAAATTTTTTTTTCAAAAATAGCTTTTTCGACCATTTTTAGGGGTATTTTTTCAATTTCCTCTTTGGTTGCTTTTTGAAGCCTTTGAAGTGTTCTTACTTTATGTCTGTTTACTTGTTTTTCTTAAGTATCCCCATAAAAAATAATCACAAGGAACCCAGTCATGGGATAGTAGTAGCCATTCATCAGGAGAAAGAAAATTTATTTATTTATCTTTCAGCCATTTTATAGTTAATTTTGCAAAAGAACGGTGCAGAATCTTGGTGCAAAAGTTTCTTCGAGGGTAAAGACGCTTACTTTTTATTTGATCATGAACTTAAAAACTTTGTTCTGATAGTATTTAGCATCAATTTTAGCATTTGATTCTACACAAAAAAAGGTTTTGTTAAGCCTTGAGAGGACATTCCCAACCATACCATGACATATGACCTCGGGACCAACTTGCCTTTTGCAAAACAGCGCCATCTTTGCGACACTTTTCGAGTGAAATAATTGTATCGTCGTTTTGCTAGTTGTGAATGACATATGAAACAGTGCTTCATCGGAAGTTATCTGTGTTTTGTATAAACCTTTGCTTAACATTAAATACAGAGACCAAGAATGTTTTCTTCGTTTTTCCACGGTCTTTGCAGACATTTGAGGACAGACTGGTTTATTCCCTTTTTTATAGCTAATTTTCTTTATCTGACGACAAACTGTCGATTGCGATACTTGTTTCTTTGCCAAAGCTCTTTGAGGCAGAGGATTTTCTACAGTGATAAATCTTTTCAGCTTCTTTTTTTTCCACCAA
Source organism: Trichonephila clavata (assembly GCA_019973975.1). Lineage (NCBI taxonomy): Eukaryota > Metazoa > Arthropoda > Arachnida > Araneae > Nephilidae > Trichonephila > Trichonephila clavata. The sequence continues at coordinate 9,544 of BMAO01025881.1, read as the reverse complement.
GGACCTTTTTTCGTTCACGTTTTTTTCCTGAAGCTATGTATTGCTAGCCAAATTTTACTTCTTTTTGAAGTTTAGATAGTAATCCACGAGAAAAAGGATTTTTTCCCCTGATTGCTTTATTTGAAACAGAATTTGAGCAACCATCCTTCAAAAGCTTTAAAATTTCATTTCGAGTTTGAGGATCTAATTTCAGAGCCATAATCTACTCCCACAATTAAAAATAGATAAATTGGTATTTTAAGCGTTTTATTTTTAAAGTATCTCTGGCAGTATAAAGCTATTAAAATTTATCATATATAGTTACATGATTTTAAAATTGATCACACTAATTTTGAATAATATTGAGTAACCTTCTGTTGGATTTTAAAAATTTGCATGTAGTTCTGACTGTCATGTGTTGCTTTCTTTATAAATTACATATTTTTATTAATTTTTTTAATATTCTTAATGTGCACATGATGGATTTTTTTAAAACATCACATTAAAAAAATCCCGCTAGAAAGGAGAAATAAAAACAGAATTGAATATACCAAATTTTGTGCTGAGAGATCTTCCTAAATAGCGTCATTTGAAATTGTAGAATTACAGGAGGTAATCGTCCCCACTTTGGTTAACGACATCCAGATGATTCTTTTCTTTCAAATTAAACAACTCTTCGCTTTTTTTTTCTAGAAGAACGGAATTGTTTATCCTAAAAGTTCTCCCAAGAAACTGCAGTTTCTTAATTCTGGATTAGAACTCAATATTGCAAATAGTCTCAAAGAAATCAAGGCTTTAGCGAAAACGATAGCGACTAAAAGAAAACGACAAGTTAAAGAGAAAATATAAGTGTTTGAAATCATTTTTCTTCAGACGGCCCGATAAATTGTCTACGCATTAAATCCGTTAAAAAATGAGAGTTAAAACTATTTGTACTTATATATCACCCAGCCATTTGCATTCATATTCATTACAAATAATTCATGGTGCCACTCTTCTATTATACTGTAAATCTGTTGGGATAGTAATGGTTCACTTCTTTGTCAATTAATGGCTGCACAAACGAAGTCAGATTTAAGAAAACCAATTTAATAAACAAGCAAAAATACACTGGTGCGCAAAACTTAAGCAGAAAATGTTCGAATAAAAAGTGCCTAACGAATATAAAGTTATTCATTAATTTTTATGCACTTTTTATTTTAAACTAAGAACGAAAAAGTTTGATTAATTTAACATTCTTCATAAATTAATACAGTCGACTCTCGATAATTCAAACCTTCAATAATACGAACCTCTCGATAATTCGAAGAATATGTTCAGACCCTAGAAAAATTCTTGATATTTCGAACTAAAACAATACGTTTGGGTACACTCAATAATTCGAAGTAAAATCTGTGGCTGGCCAGACTACAACACGCAATAATTGGGAGTTATCTTATAAAACTCTCAACAATTTGAACACTCACTATCGTGTACAGCCCTGTAGCAAACAAGTTGGAGCTTACAAATTTTGTGTTTTATTGTCCCTGCGTATCTCCCCTGTAACGTAGCTCCTTTAATGTCCATCTATTTTCTACCTCTTCTTAGTGGTTTTCGGTTCATCAGGTGAAATACACTTTTATTGCTTTCCTTCTTCAAGTGGACAATAGACCAACCGCACCTGTTGCCAGCCGTCTATATCTTTCGTTTAACACGTGGCCTTGCTACACATGTGTTCAGAAAGGATGGTCCACTATTGCGAAGAAGAGATGCGTAGGATTGTGTATGAATGTATTCTTTTAATACAGGAGTTTTAACTCCTGTATAATATTTATATTTTATAATATATATATGTACTTCTTAAAAACTACTTTAAAATAATTTTATACATACGTACAATTGATTTTTTATTGTTTCAAATTTAAATGTTACATAGTTTAAATTTATCTTCGAGTATTTTGGGAGTTTTTACTACCCTCTTGATAATTCGAAGTTTTTCATTGGTCCATCCAACTTCGAATTATCGAAAGACGACTGTATTACGTTTCACAAAACTGAAGATAGAAAATCTAATTTTGTGAAATAGCTTTAGAACTATTATTATAAATATCTATTCACAGATTTTGCAAAATGATTTATCAATAACGAATTCCTGATATATCCATTCTGGTTTAAATTCTGGAGTCGAATTTAAATCCGAGCATGACGAACGTTTTGAAGTATAAAGTCTGACATTAGTCATGAATTTAAATACGAATAGAACTATATTCTGGTAATATTGAAGAGGAAATTCGAATGTGATAGTCATACCTTTCAATTATGGACCATACACCAATATATCTCCAGCAAATATAATCTCAAGCAGATGTCTACTCAGAAGGAAAGTGATTCATCTTAAGTGATGAATCATTCTCTTCTTACCAAACCGGAAGACAAATGGTTTCAGGGTGGTTACAATGACCTATCTTAAAGGTCACGAGATTCTAATTCGAAAGCTGTAGCTGACAGTAGAGTACACCAAAGATTTAGCTTTTCGAACGTAAACAGTTACCATCCGATTGAGTAACGTATTCCATTTTCGCCGAGAGAGGTTGTTGCAATCCCGCTAAGCCTAAAATAACATTCGACAAAATGGCTCAATTTGTTTTTTGTTCTAGAATTTACCTCGTTAAGTATTGTTGTTAGAAGAGTTCGTTAACATGGAAGGGGTATTGTTAATAATAATATTAGCTCTCTTTCCCTCTCTCGAAAATGAACTAAAAAAAATAATTGCTCCTGAATCTAAGTTTTTGCTCATTTAAAATGTTATTAAATATTTCATTCGAAACTATTATTTACGATCAAGAACATTTTAAGAAATAATATATTATAAGTTAAAATATCCCCTAGTTTTGAGAACTAAGAATTGGAGAACACTAGCAGAAGAAGGCTGGCCTGGAAAAGGCTTCTTGAGAAGGCCAAGGCCCACCCTGGGCTGTCGAGCCACTGAGGAAGGAAGGGTTGAAACAGTTATGAAATGTGTGATAGCAAAAATTGTGTTCGTTTTCCTTCTTAATTGAAAAAATTGCCACTAAAAGGATTAACGAAACATGCAAGGAAAGAGGTGAAAGGTCTTGTTATAGAAAAACGGGATTGACACTCAGAATAATACGAAGGGGGATGGATCTCGAAAAAATTAAATACCAAATCAGTTATTAGAACTGTGACGGATCTATACGCGATTCTACTAATATCTTCTTTTCTCTTTAAAACAAAATATTTATTTCAACCAACCTTCATCGAGAAACCAAACGTGATTTATGTAAATGAGGAATATTATATAAATTCGGTGTTCGCGAGTTGAAGGAGAGTGAAGTAAGAGGTTAAGTTAAGTTAAGTGAAGGAAAGGAAGGGAGCAAGTGATCTGTTGATACGTGGTTGTTGACAAGCTGAAGTTGATGCGTTAGATGTGTGCAAATAGGAGTTTAACAGAAGTTGAGAATTAGTGGTTAGTGAATATTGAAAAGCAGTGGAATTAAAGATAACAGAGTGTGGAGCCATCGTCATTTGATCAAGCCGAAGAAAGTGCCTGAAGTTCCCGTGTAGGATCCGATGCATGAAGGATTCAGGTATTTTACACTTGTTAAAGTAGAAGCTGATTATTAGTGTGTGACGTAGTTGTAATTGAGCGTATTTAAGCTATCTTAGATCAGTTGAGGATCTGTAATATTATCCCCGTATTAGAATATCTCACCTCTACACTCTACCATTATTTATATACCTTAATTAGAATTGCGTTGTGTCTGTTTCATAATCCTTAATAAGAATTAATAAATCAAATTAGATTGGAAATAATGTCTGTGGATTATCTAGTTCCTCCTACACATCTAGCCGGGTTTACAGATAGACAAGAGGGTTCGGATGTAAGGAATAACCATAGGTTACAACAGAACGAGACCTGAGATTACATCCCACTCCCCTAAATTCAACGCCTCGTGAAAGTTTGGAGCTTCGACTATTTACCATTTATCAGTCCCTATACTCAGTGGATCTTTATTGCACTAAGATTCAAATCCACGATTCAGCAAAAACACTTACGCCCCCGAGTTCGCGACCACTTGGCTATAGTGGCTACCAGAAGGATGAGAAATTTGACTTTAAGAACTATCTCCATCAAATGTTTCTTCTTAATTTAAAAGAATATTTGTATCTTTACTGTTTAAAAGAATCAAAACCTGTTTTAGAACCGAAAGAATACTTATGAAAACAATCAGCTCGATGACTGAGAGGTATCTCACTTCGTAAGCCTAAGGTTGTGAGTTTGATCCCGGCTGGAGTCAATAGATTTTGTGGTTGTGAAAACCGTAGGCACTCATATTATATGATTATGCGGAATGTGCAAAAGATCCCTTGAATATAAATTTGGCTCTGGTGCTCTCGGAAAAAAATAAAATCACTGCAATGTAAGCGTCGAAATTTGGTTGCGAAAGCTGCCACTAGATGGGGCCACAATGAAATGGTTTACACATTTGGGGACTTGCCGTGTCTTCGAAGGCTCAGTTGCCCAAATGCAGCCCATTAGGAGAAAAATAAGTATTGCAGTAAATTTATGAAGTTGATTACTAAAAGGGGAAAAAAAAAACATTACAAAGAAAACTCAAAATCGCGTTAATAAGAAATTAAATAATTTGAAGGATTTCTCTGAACTGAATGATTGATCTATTTTATTCAATGTGACACCAAAAATATAAAACCAAGAAAGAGTTATCAGAACTCTATGAAAACAATTTTAATACACAAGTACATAAAAAAGGAGGACATTAAATTATTTCTATTTTCATCGACATAAATTGGCTGATTTTTAGGATTTTTCTAGAGCCACCGCGTCCACCGATGAGCAACAACTATTGTTATCAGCATTTTCGCTCAAAGGTGTTCGTACAGTACAGATGACGGTATATTGATTGGTATGCCAACCCACTTCAAGCATCACTACTATACAAATGCGTTCGAAATTGCCCAATTAACAATTAGATCCTTGGCAACATCGTGACGGCATTACATCTTCAAGAGAACTACGATGCCCACAATGAAAAAAAAATTTAAAAAAACATCCGAAATTCTAACCTGCTTCATGTACTACTAGTTGCGCAGTAGAGATGCACGCTTTGACTGAAGTTAACGCTCATTGGCATTGCAAATTTAATTACTTGCTTATTTGACATAAAGGAATTTACAAACAAAATTTCGAGAGTGTCAAATTATTTTTAGAGCATTTCGTTTTTGTTTCAAAAGAGTGTATGTACACACAGACGCATGCCCAACACACACATACAGTGAAAGTCGTTTTACGCGAAACTGAGATGTCTGAAATTTTTTTTCGTGTTAAAGGATATTGGAAAAAATGGTTGGTAAAACTTGATAAGCTTTTCTCCAAAAGCACTTTTTAGTACTAATCCATTTCTTTTTTTGAAACGTTCCAACCATCCCGAATTTACAGCAGGGGTGTCAAACTCGCCAACGACGTACATTAGCCAACGACGAACATTTTTGCATCCCGAGCAGTATATCAGCACACAATATTATATACCGTAAAATCCGGCGTATAACACACACGTTACTTTCAAGTTACATTTGTTAGTTTTTAGATATGAAATGTGTGTGTAACAAAGAACATCAGCGCAATGCTATGTTGTAAACATAGCATTGTACTTACGTTTTGAAGTAATTTATTCGGGTTTTATCCCAGGTTTTTGAAAAAGAAAATAATATACTTCTAGAACTATAGCCCATTAAGTTCATAAGGAATGTCGTTTCTTTTAAATAAACAGCAGTTCGATATATAGTAGAACGTCATTTACCGGAACGTTTATTATCCGGAGCGTCAAATATCCGGACCAAAGTCTGGATACGTTTTAGAACAGTGCAATGCTCAACAGTTGTTTCGCATGAGGTCAAAGTTGACGGGAAAACCTAAAGTGAGGGATATTTGGGGAAATTCAGTTGTTGATTTGGTAAACATCTGCGCGGAACATTAGATCAGCTTGTTTCCAAGTAAGGGGATGTATACGTGCTCTTTTGTTGAGTTTTGTTGATGTAAAAACCAGAATGACATGTGATGCAGAAGACTGGATTTCAAATGCTAAATGATGACGAGATTGTGACTTCCATGCAAGAAGAATCCGACCCTGTCGACGATGAAACGGATGAAGACGAGGACAACAACAGAAGTAGCAAGAGTCCATCAAATGCTGACGCGTTTCACGCGTTAGAGACAGCTATGGAGTGGTGCGAACAACAATCAGAGTGCTGACCTACTCAACTACTGCTGCTGAAGAGAATCAGAGACTTTGCAGCGAAAAAACGAAGGTGTACAATGATACAACGAAAAATAAGTGATTATTTTCCACAATAAAAGTAAAATTGTGACATTTTTTACACCTATTTTGCTTTTTCTTCAAGCCCGTTTCCCGCATGTGATGATTTTCAGTATTCGCATAGTATCCGGTTTCATATACTGCATGGATCGCATTCGGTTTTCGGTCATCCGAACAATCGCGTATCCGAATGGTGTTCGGTCTCATTTGATTCGGATAAATGACGTTCTACTGTATACAGAAGTCTAATTTTCTTATACCCCTCCCTTCTTATACCCCCCCCCCTGGCGTATAACGCGCACCTGTAAATTTCGATCTTATTTCTTGTGCTTAAAAGGCGCGTTATACGGTAATAAACACCAAAACTTCTTCCGAAATAAAAGAAAAAAGATAGTTGCAGATAAGAAATGTCAAGTGACAGGACTTAAACATTCAATTATTCTTGTTCTTTGATGTATGTTTATGATAAGGTATTACGTTTCTATGAACTTTTTTGCGGCCTACTTAAAGTTAACCCTTGTTTGCTTGGCCCAAGTTATCTTTCGAGTTGAAACCCTTGATTTACAGAAAATGTAATACCCATTAGCTTAGCAAATTCATTGCTTCTTTTCTAGCGTTAAAGGCCGTGATATAGGAGCATTCCGAAATCTCTCTTGTTAGAACCAAAAGCCGTCTCTAAATTCTCGTGTTTGGCAGCTCTTATCCTTCTTCGCTGTGATTGAAACTTAATCCGTTCAAACATTTCCGTAACTTGCTCTCTTTTTTTTAAAAAAAAAATATTGTTGATAATGTATAATTAGCAATACCAAAATCTTTGCAGATTTTTATTTTCGTCTTTTGTTTTGAATCGTCCGATTGGTACTCACATTTCTTGATGTTTTCTTATCAACAATCCAATGTGTAACCGAGAAATCAGGAACTGTAATGATCATCCATAGTAAATGCTGTCTGAGGTAGCTGAGGCCATCGCGCTGACTGCCTCTTACCGTAGCACACTGACAGGACTGATTGCAGTGTTGTCTGTCGCATTCCACCTAAAATTCCACGGCCTGAATATATCAGTCTTAGGCCTTGAATCCTTCGACATAAGATGCTATTTCATTGATAGACCGACACCTTTGGTTGTCATCCATGACACCCTTGCAGCACAGTGGTATGACGATAGATTCTACACCTCGTAGTGTTATCTTTCCTCATGGGCTTGTGTTTCATTTAATAGATGACCCCCATTGTTTGTCATCCATGACACCTCGCAGCACAGTGGTATGACGATAAGATCTACACTTGTAGTGTTATCTTTCTCATGGCTTGTGTTTCATTTAATAGATGACTCCATTGTTTGTCATCCTGACACCCTTGCAGCACATTAGTAGGCGATAAGATTCTACACCTCGTAGTGTTATCTTTCCTCATGGGCTTGTGTTTCATTTAATAGATGACCCCCATTGTTTGTCATCCATGACACCCTTGTAGCACAGTGGTATGACGATAAGATTCTACACCTTGTAGTGTTGTCTTTCCTCATGGCTTGTGTTTCATTTAATAGATGACCCCCATTGTTTGTCATCCATGACACCCTTGCAGCACATTAGTAGGGCGATAAGATTCTACACCTCATAGTGTTATCTTTCCTTTCTCGACTCCATGGGCTTATATTTCAGTTGGATAACGTTCGCTCGCATATGGCACACCTTTCTACTATTCATCTTCATGCTTCTACGATGATTCTTTCACCAGTGTGATTGCCAAATCTTTCCCCAAGAGAGTGCCTTTGGGATTTGATGAGTAGGCGTCTCCGACTATTCTTTGATTGCGTTTGTCTAACACGCCAATTTCAATGTTTATTGTAAACAATCACGCAGGAGAATAACCACCAGCTCTGCGACACAATGCACAACGGAATAACAGCTTGCATCAGGGTCAGAAGTAGCTCAACGTATAATTGATCTTTGTTACTTTTGTAGCAAAATTTCCCCTCATTTAAACGTTCAGTTCCTATGATACTGCTAGCGTTTCGTTTCTAATATATGAATATCACAAGTGCAATCTTCGTTTCATTCAGATAACTCCTCCTGCTTTAAAGACGTGGAGCTGGGGTTGGCAACCAGCAGCTCACGAACTACATGCAACTCTTCAGATTTTCATCACTATTCATTATTAAAAAGAAATAATTACGTTTTTTTAAAAAAAATATTATTTTCCTTTCTCTTTTTCCTCTTTAATTGTCTATTGAAAAATTTACTTCTATTTAAATACATTTTAAACACTTGACCGCTTATGCATTTACTTCAATATTAAATTGTTTTCCATTGACAAATTTTAATGAGAATCAATGAAAATCCTTTTAGTCATTTCCAGCAGCACTTCTCATTTACATACATGAGTTCGGGAGCATTCAAGAATGGACAAGACACAAGTCAAGACTTGTTAATTATAAGTATACTCACAGTAGATACTTATAATTAACAAGATCTCCTGCTTCCTCAGCAACCTACTCTCACATCAACATTATTTCTCAACTCCATTTTTTCCTAGAGTTATCTTCTATTCCTCTCAGTAAAGTAAAAGTAGTCTAGAAGCGATAAAATCAGAAATTTCTGATTGATAATTAATATAATACGAATAAATAGCCAGGAATGCAATATAACTTAAATTTACAATTATTCAATTAGTTTTAGTATGATTGTTAGTCACATTCTTCATGATTCCCTTTCTCTTTCCAGCACTCAAAAGCCGGTGGATTTTGTGGTTCCTAGTGCTCCCCCACTGCTGTGCCCAGTCCAGTAGAGCCACCAGATGCGGCAACAGCCTCTATCGAAAGTGGTGGAGCTCTATGTAGAAAACTGTCGTTGCTAGAAGCAGGTGAGGTTTTCTTTACCATTTCCTTTCTGTTTTAAATTTACCGTAAAATCCGGCGTATAACGCACACTTTGAACACAAAAAATAAGATCGAAAGTTACGGGTGCGCATTATACGTCGGGTATAAAAATAAGAAATCTTTAACAAGTAATATAAAAAAAATTAAGTCAATTCCTACTTAGATTAATAAAAAAATTATTTTAGCTACTTTTTATTAAATAGTTACAATTAATATAAATATGTATATACACTAGACAGAATCACATAATAAGAGGTAATTAATTTTTATTAATTATTTTTAAAATATTGTATTATATCGCAAACAATCGTGTATATAAAATTTTAGTTCAACTGTTCAGCTTTGAAACGGG